>JAOBRD020231733.1:0-25133 GCA_027575215.2 Hydrozoanthus sils
CTGTATTAAGTGTGAAATGTTGGGAAACCTGATTTTGTTAATGATGCGAATTAAAAACATTAAGTGCTTGTCGGGACATAAACGATATTATGATTCTAAAATTCCGATTTAGATAACTCCATTTATTTTTACAATACGTTTTTTTAGTTTTTTTGGTGGACACGAAAGAGATGTATCGGCAATGTTAAAAGAAGGCAAACAAGTGAGGGAGGAACTTTTCTTGGAATGGTAAGTAATTTTGACACGTGGTTACTTCAAAGCAGTGTTTATAAGAACTGAAGCAAAATAAAACAGCAATAATAGTTCACGCGTTCTGACTGGCCGCAAACGTATATTTATTGTACAAGGACAAAATGAATTCTGAAATGTCTTTCTGCTTATTATTTTAATTCCAATCTGTCCTAATTTTATGGGCACATTTCTGAATAATAAAAACGGTCAGAAGACTTGTCTTTTTTGAAAGAAAAATTGACAAGAAAACACAGGGGAAAAATACAAACCATGCTTTCCGGTAGCCGGATTCTACGTGTGCAAGACCTCTGGCACAATGTTTTGCGGCCGAGAAAATACATTTTTCCCCTCTATTTTCCTGTCTTTTTTACAAAAAAAGAGAAATGTTCATAATATTTTCTTTATTCAGACCACTCTATAAGATGTTCGCTGCCATATATATCATTGTCAGATATAACATTAGAAAATTAATAAATGTTCGAAGCGTTGTTGTATTACACAACCTACAAAAAACTGGAACTTTGATTGGCTAGTCACGAATTAGCTTTAACTGGCCACGAGCAAGATCGGAACACGGAACCAATCAGATTGCCGGATACGTTTCGTTTCTCTCGCTCGGCTTACTTTGCAATATCGTCCAAAATTCGCAGAAACAAAACTACAAAAGCTGAGCATCATTTTTATTTGACAAAATCGTTACAAAACCATAACACTTAACTGTGGTTGATTAACTGTCGATTTATCAATGGGAACTAAAATTAGATCAAACTTTGTTAACTTTTCAGTAGGCTACATCGCAGAAACTGGTAAACTGAGACTAGGTCTTGAACATTTATAAAAGAGATGTTGAACACCCCAAAGCAGTAGAGCGTCACTTCGATCTCCCTGAAACTTTTTCAACAGCATGCAAGTTTGTGGTGTTGCCAAAAGCAATACGAGAATATTGGTCAAATTGATAAAAAAAAATTGAAAGTCACTCGCCGCGCACGTGAGTGACTTTCTAGTTTCTTATCAATTCTCCCAGCTTCCCCCATCGTGTAATAAAAAAGTACATTTACACGGGAAGTGGGTTTTATTGCTTAATAATTAATCTCTCCAGCAAAGAACCAGAAATCGCTATTGGTTTCTAGGGTTATTAACTTACTTTGGACGTTTCGAAAACACTCAACAAAATTTCAAATCCTTCGCGGTCCGTCGGCTAATAATTCGTACATGCATGTAAGCTTTTCTTGCGTTCACCAACCATCCCACGTGGCTTGGTAAAAAACAAACAAACATTATAAACTGGCTTGCTGCTTGTTATATTAAACACTCATGGCTTATCATCATCTGGTTGTACACTTTTCAAGTTCTCCTATTCGCCCTTGCAGGCACATCAAGTATGGGAAAGTGATTGTAGTCTGGTTTTACCATTATCCGATGATTTCCACTGTTGCGCCGGAGATGATCAAGGTACAATGTGTAATTTATTCTCGTTAACTTGTTTAAACCGAAGTTTTGATAGCAATTTTACAGTTGATGACTTATATAGTAAAGCGTAAGAGACTGTAAGGACGACTTGTGCATGTTGAATGAGCATTGCCTGGTTAAATTTACTAGGGAGGTGATTTAAGATACTAACCATTTACTGTCGAATCCCGACATTTCCTTCTGCTGCTAGCTAGCTGATCTTAATCTTTAGTGTTATACTATTCCCATTACTTGAAATGTAAGGTCAGTCAAGAAAAAATGTGAACATGTCTCGGCAACTTTTCCTTTTTTCATCCCCATTAAAGGGGAACTGAACCTTAAATCAACCATTTTGAAATAAAATCCTTAAAGGTGTGGAGACCGTATCTAAGAATTTTTTTCTTGTGTCGCGCCGATTTTCTGAGAAATTTTAGTTTGAGTGTGTATGGGGTCGTTTTGGGTCGTTGAGCGTGGGCGCTTGTCAACGGTAAATGAAGGTACCGGCCGTGCGACGTAGGTTATGGGGAAGGTAGCGAGCGCTTGAACGTTTTTTGCTGTCGTAAGCTTGCTTACACAGATCAGTCTTCTAGCCGACAAACTCACCGAAATACCCGACTCTCGGCGAACGCTGAGGAAAAGCCACAGCATTTCACAGATTCAAATAGATCCAAGCTCCGACAAAACGCCCGAGTTGACCACCCGCTACACCAATCGTTTCCTCATGGACTATGTAACAACCCTTTTTATCCTCCACTCCTCCCAAGACGCGAAAATATTTATTTACACTGCAGTTGCCACTGGAGAGTAGTAACATTCTTTTGTTGCCATTGGGCCAGTCAACGAGCAAGCTACTGTACTTTTTTGCTTGTCGTGAGGTCCCGGGAAAAATCAAGGATTTTCAGCACGTGAACTTCCGGCTACAAAGCAATAAATCTTAAGTTAGCTGGAGGTTTTGCTCTTGTAAGTTTGTAGTAATTTTGTTCAAGTTTCGTTGTAATTATCAATAAAAGGTCTTGAAAGCTGCAAGACAGAAATGATCTTAATGAAGAAAAACTTAATGCTTGCAAATTTTAGTATTTTTGTTGCTTATTCTTGGGAGATATTAACTAAAACGATTAGAATACTCGCTCTTAATTTTCATTGGCCAAACGTAACTGAGGCAACAAGACGACATGCAAAAACTATTTACATCACTGTTTAAAAAAAATTGAAACACTTTATTTGTTAAAAACTATTCCAGTTCTGTGATCATCTTCAGAGAGGTCAACTCTGACATGCTGTAGTGAACCAAAGGCAAGTATAAGAGAAACCAGGAAAGAAAATAAACCATCTGCCCCGAGCGGGAATCGAACCAACGACACCCTGATCACATGGCAGGTGCCCTAACCACTGAGCTATTGAGGCATCTACAGTGTCAGAGAGAGAACGAACCAACCCAAGACAAGCCAGGCAATCCCAATCCCAGTCCCCCACACTTGTCACACTCCTCTCGGAAACGTGGATTGCTCGTTGGCGTCGTCGCACCACTTTGGCCATCGGACATGTTACACGACCATAGATGTAATATATGGAAATATTCTAGTTCTGTTGTTTATTCTAAAGAGAATTCTATTATGATAATTAGAGTACTCACTCTTGATTTTTATTGGCAATTTATAGAACGAATTTGTAGATTTGGGTATAATGGCTCATAGAACATAATGGCTAAGCCAATCACAAGGCGAAAATTCCATTACCCACTATTTCAATTTTGGTGATAGAAAATAGCTTACTCCTTACTCTTTCATTGCAGGAAATATTAGTGACGAAGAACCTACCAAAATTCCCTCTTGGTTATAAGATTATGGCATTCCCGTTTGGTCAAAGGTAAATTTTTATTATGCCCCTTTTTTCTTCCAAGCTTGTGAATTTGAGTGATTCAAAGGCAACAAAATTTTGGTGACTCTTCTAATACATAACTTAAGCAAACGTCAGATCTGTTGATTTTGTTGGACGGGTGTGTATGAAGCTTGTTCTAGGCTGTGCAGGCATGCAAATAAATGGAGAAAATAGGAATGGAGAGGTTAATCTTCTATCCCAAAGCTTACATTTTAAATCCCTATAAATTCAAGTTACTTAAAACAAAATACTAGATACTATCATGATAAAATGAAGTTGAAGAGAGGAAACAAAACAGAAAAACTTCCTTTTCAGTTTTCCTTCTGTTGTTTTTCCATTATAGCGGATGATAGAAATTTATGATGAATAAGAATAACGCTCCAATAAGAATATTCTTTAGTAGTTCGACGAAGATGCCTGGCAGAAATCATTTCATCGGCGAAACCAACTACAGAGTTTCGTCAAAGTTCGCTCGTGATTGCAAACGTTTTTTTTTATGTTTAGGAAATGCAAAAAAATTGAAACTTTTGTTTTCGCAGGTTTCTTGGCCAGGGCCTTGCTACGGATCTTGATCATGAACACTGGAAGATTAGACGGGGACTTCTCAACCCAGCTTTTCATCGACAGTGAGTTCTGATCTTATTTACTTCTTAGTATGAGTGAAGAAGTTGGAAGAGTGTAACCAATGATAACCTACTTCAACGTGATGTTTGTTAAGAAAGGTAGTTTAAAAATTATAAGAATCTTGTGAAGATTTAAAATCATTTATTGTAATGAAATGTAATTCTTGGTGTCATCATTATTATGTGTCACTTTTAATCACAATTGTTACTAACAACATCTTCGTTAGTCCAATGCTTGCGGTGAGTGGGCGAGTGGTTAGCTTGTGTGACCCGTAACCCTAGGGTCGCGAGTCCGGTCAGACCACTGTGTTTTGTCCTTAAGCAAGACACTATAATAACCTTGTTCCAGTCCACACAGCTGTTTAGATGAGTACCAGCTTCTGTTAGGGGTAACCGGTGATGGAGAGAAAGGCAAAGACTCCCTTTCTTAAATTACAGAAACAAAGATCTATCTTAATATTATCATCAACATAGTAATCAACATCATGATTTATGCTATTGCTGTTATTATCATTAATAATATTATTGTTATTATGTATTTTGTCATTAACTTTATAAGAAAATGTTGGAAAGCAGTTTGTTATCACTTCCTTGTTAAAAAAAAACAGGCAGTTGAAGGATTCTATGGCTGCATTTAATGCAAGCGCCGCGACCTTCATAGACAAGCTACTACAGTTTGCTGATGGTAAAACTGAGGTGGTCATGGCCAAAGAGTTCACCAGGGTCACACTTGACGTCATTTGCAAGGTGATTGCACGTGCTGCATCTTCCGAACCCAAATATTTGCAGCAGTCAGTATACAACATTGAGTTTCACCCTAAAATTGTATAATATTGCTTTAAGATCTTGTTGCGAGATCTACCTTTTGCGTAATAAACATAACCGCCTAACCTAAAACAACTATTTCGCTTTTAATCATTTTGTCTTTAATTTCCAACTTGCTCGAGTTTTCACACCCGCACTTACAACTCTTTGTACCCCTGTATAAAAACGAAAAGCTTCTGAAACTGATGTTATCCCAGGTTCAGACAAAGTATAATGAACTCCTGTATAATTGTACGAGAACCAAAAGCTTTTGAAACTGATCAAAGGGTACCTTGAAACTTGAATATATAGTTGAAGAAATTATTGATTCACAAGAGAGACGTATTTCAAGGCGGAATAGACAAAAAATTAACCAGTGATTTGGCTGCCCATGCGAGTCTCTGCAGCTCAGTGGGCAGAGCATCTGACCGGTAATCAGAGGGTTGCGGGCTCGAATCCCGGCAGTGAATCAGAATTTTTTCCGAGCTTTCAACTTGTGAATCAATAATTCTTTTGAAATTGATGTTATCCCAGATTCGGACAAAGTAAAATGAACTCCTGTATAAGATATCGAAAAGGAAAAGGGTCTTTAGTGTATTCCCTGATTTAGATTTGATAAAATGCAGTTTTGTATAAAAGTAGGAGAAAGAGAAACTCCTGAATTGTTTGTCAAGGTTAAGACTAGTTGTTGGCCCATAAACTGAAAAGTGTATTATCCTTCACATATAGACGTTTGTGTGATCTTGCATGCAGGTTGCATTTGGCATGGATGTTGATGTTATCAATTCAAAAGATGATAGATTTTCTCAGAGTATTAAAACCGCTGTCGAGGGAGTTGAGTACGCGAGTTTCCATATGTGGTCCAAGGTAAGCAGCTAAGTTGAAGATATAAAAAGAAAATTTAAGTTATTTTTTACCTTTACCCTCAAATCTTTCTCGAAAGAGATTAGAAGAGAGTTTCGATGTGATTGTAAGATGTAAGATCTACATGCCATTATTTGTGCTACTGACACGAAAAACTTGTTTATCAATGCAGTTTATTACTTATTTCTTATGATTCTAAACTTGACAGCGAATTGCTAATGTCACATTTTGAATATTCATTCTGTTAACCACGTGTCTATAATACCTCAACAAAATGCGTTCCGGAAAAGGCTTAACACGGTTTGTTTAGAAACGTTGATGGTAACTTCAATGAAAATGCCCTTCCTTTTCTAGTTCAACATATTTTCTTATGCGTATCAAAGAAAAGTTATTTCAGCAATCAAGTTCTTGCGAGACTTGGGCAGCAAATTGATCAACAAACGCTATGAAGATATTAAAAAAGGGGTTCCAGTTCCAAACGACATTCTGGGGCATATTCTTCGTTCAACAGGTTGGTGAAGAATACTTGTTTGACTGTATTGAAGAACTTTTTATATAAAAACACTAACAAGAAAAATAACAACAACATTACTAAGACATTTCCTTATCACATCATTCGAAATTGTTTTACAACTTAGGCAACATGAAATTAAGAAATTGATAGGCTCTGTCGGTTGTAAATGCTATGCGAGCAAAGCAGAAAGAACTCTGTTCAGATTGGATACAATCTGAAAAAACAAGAATCAAGTGAAAAGAAGTAAAAAGTGGGAAAATCCAACCCAAGATCAAAAAGTCATCAAGGATACGAGGTTACCAACCAAGGCATAAGGACAACCTCCATGCACGATTGTATAGTTATTATGCGATGCAAGTTTTGAGGGGCATTAGTTGGCGCTCACATTGATTGGTGGATGTTTTTATTTCTTTTATTCTTTTTCTTGTCTGCTTACAGAACTCACCATTAGTATAGCGATTCACTAATTTTTTTTTCATTTTGAGACGTCGATATTTTGTAGTATTGTATTTTCAAATTGTGTTTTTGATTTGCTGATACGTGTGGTCCAATATCAGCTATTTTATTAATTAGCAAAAAGCCAAATGTCTGGAAGTCTTGGAAAAAATTTTCATGTTAGGAGAATCGAGCTTTATAACTCGTCGTCATCGAAAACGTTTTGATTTGGGAACTAGAAAAAATCATGTGGAATTGTGATAAAAAATTAATTACTATTTTGAGACGGTAACACCACAAAATAATTTGACGGCGTTGGAAGAAAATAAATTCACGAATTTGGCTCCATCGTTGCGCGACTCCCCCAATACGGAATATGTTTTCTCACAACTAGCTGCCGATATTTTGTGGTGTCACTCTCTCAAAACTGCAATTACTTTATAAAATTATTCAATTCTTTCAGAGAAAGATCCAAGTACTACAATGGAAGGCATGTTGGACGATTTTGTCACATTCTACTTTGCAGGTATTGTTTAGAGTATAATTAATGGATTTTATGTTACTGTCAACAAAATCTATGACTTATTGGCCAGTCGAAAGTAGAAGTGACAAATTTTGACCATTTCGGGTGAGGCAGCTCAAAAATTTGTTCAATAAATTTAATATCTGACGTTTTAGGTCACGAAACTACAGCAAATTTGTTAGCGTTCTGTTTGCTGGAACTGGGATTTCACCCGGACGTCCAAGAGAGGTAAGTATGACGAGGTACTAACGATAAAATGTTTGTCTGGGCTCGTCTGTTTTACTGACAACAACAACAACAGTTTAATATTTAGGTCGAGAGACAGTTCATTGACTGTTAGCCATTCACTTACATTTAGCAACTCATTGTTTACTATCGTTGCAAGGGTTTTAAGGTTTTTATGAGCAAATAATAAATTTGTGTCATCAGCAAATAGGTAAAAGCTAAATTTTGTGGATGCTTTATAGATGTCATTAATATATATCAGAAATAATAATGGCCCTAACACAGACCCTTGAGGAACACCACATGAAATGTCCTGTCTCTTTGATATGTGAAGGCCTATTTGTGTTGTCTGGTGTCGTGCAGATCAATAAGATGAAAACCATTTTTGCGTTAGGCTTCGGATCCCATAATCATCGAGCTTATGAAGAAGAATTGTATGATTAACTGTATGAAATGCTTTTTGTGGATCAATGAATATTCCACAAGAGAACGTGCCTTTGTCCATATAATGCTGAATGTAAACTAGGTTGATGTTTAAGCATTTCAGCCTCAGTCGGTTTTTTAAACCTTTAAGGTTCTTAAAAGCATCTCGCTACATGCCTCCTACAAAATAGGGCAAATGGTAATGATAAATTAGGGATTGATCAAACATAGCAAGCTATTGAAGGTTAGAAACAATTTACCTTTAACTAGTAACATTCATGAAAGCAATCGCTTCTTCGGGGACTTGAGGCAGAAAGATTAATCAGTGACTTGTGCCGGCAAAGAGTACTCTTCAAGTTCATCCAAACTTGCATTGATCGCATTCCCTGCTGCCTACTAGTTTGGTCACCAATAGTCTGCTCAGATGTAGCAATCTGTGATCAACAGGTTAGTTCAAGAAGTCGAAAGTGTTCTCGGAGAAAGAACGAAAGTTGCGTTCGATGACCTGGCAAAGATGCATCATATGGGGGAGGTAATTGTAAATTTTGACAGAGCTTTGATATTATATGCTGCATACTTGATCTGTGAAAACATGAACATCAATTTGTGTGACCTACTTGCCTGGAATAAGAAAATATCACGTTTGTTTTTTCCGGAATTTTTTTAAGAGCAGTTGAATAGATTATAGTTACAGTAATTATCAGCACTCGTTTTGCAAGGCTCCATGGGAGCTCGAAGTCACACTACGTTGTTAGCGCATTTGTATGCTGCCCTGTTTGTACAAATTCTTAAGAAGATGCGGCGAAAACCACAATACCAGGTAGAATCCTGTTCTTAACGATCAGTGGGTGTGAAGACGAGAGACTAGAGCAAGGGCATGACGTTCCTGTCAAGTTCACGCTTGGCAGTAAAATATCTTACGAACAGGGCTGACCATAAAAACCCATGAGAAACACTTGACATGACAGCTGTGTTTACTCTTTACTTTTTTTGTCGTTCCGATAGGTACTGAAAGAGACCCTTCGTCTCTACCCAACAGCTACTGGATCCGCGCGTAAAACGATTAAAGATCAAGAACTTGGAGGGTATAAGATCCCTGGTGGAACTTTGCTTATTGTGAGTTATTAAAATCATAGAGTTTTAGAGTTAGGAGTGGTACTGGGGTCATCTAGCTAAAGGAGTTTTTAATATATGATGTGCATGTCAAAAAAGCGTTGAAAATCAAGTTTAAAGCCTGGCCAGCTCGTGCAGCTCAATCTCGTAAACTGGGCTCTGCTTAGCTGCACAAGAAAGGCAAAAGTTGAGCATAGGCTTACTCTCAGGTACAGGCAATGGTGTTCCTCCTACCATAAACAATGGACAAACTGCAGTGGCTTGGAAACGGAGGCAGACTGAAGATGTTCCTATCCCAAAAGGAATTATCTACGACAAACTAGTTGTTGGCAATAGACTGGTTTGCCTTCCCTAGCTACGTTACAAGGGTATTGGTGAGTGTGAGGGAAATCTCTGAATTTCAAACAAAGAGTTCGAGGGAGATGAGAAAAAATCCGATGTTGCTTTATGGATTCAAAGAAACTTTCCTTTAGGCTTGTCAAAAGCCATTGACAGCATTCACCACTCTTTTTTCTACAGGCTCTTGGATTTGGACGTATGTCAGGATTGGTTCTGAGGTCTCAAGCCTCGGTCCGATTACGTATTGATTTCCAAAATGTTTGTTAATGGGAACGTCTTTTTCAACATTTTTATAAGTAACTTACATAACGTTCCGGAAACTGGTTCTCAGTAATCATTTCAATTCGTAGATGACTTATTATTTTAATTATTATTACTATATGTATGGTTATTGTGTGGTTTTTTCGAGTTTCTGGATGTTCTTTGGAGATCCTGTTTGTCATATCTAAGCATTTTTGACCCTAAGATTATTTTTGGTTACCAGTACCCTATTTATTTAGTTATATAACGTATGTTTATAATTGAACATTCCACAGCTTAGATTCACAGAACTTTCCGTAAAATTTGAGCTGTTCCACTGATAACCGACAACTTAGCACTTCCAACGATTTCAGGAATGTCTAATTTCCCTACCAGGTTTTTCGCGTTGTTTGCAATCACGACTAGTATTACTGTTACTTTCGATGTTCTGTGGATTCTCTCAATATCGAATGTCAGGTCATGACATCTATCTACTTTCTCATCCTCATTATCAGCACACGATGTTTTGGTCCACTAGTACAGATATGTCAACTAGTGTCCACTCCTGTGTATTGTGATTCAGTTTCTTATCTGTGTAAAAAGTAATGGCCAAGGTTGTTCGAACTTATCTATTCTCTGCGACTGCCAAAGGCTGATGGTCGTACCGCTTATCGGTACAATCTACCCAGTACTTTCTACACATCTCCCAATGTATTCGCAGGACCACTTTGTCATGGCGCTTCTAGTACTCCCTCTGGGCGAGCCTCTTACATCCACTGATAATATGTCTCACGTTTTCAGTAAAGTTCCGCACAATCTACACAGTGGTTTCTCTGAAGTTTTATGCTCTTTGTCGCACAAACTCTCCATGCAGGGATCTCTTCTTCCTGGTCTTCTCCTCTTGTCTCCTCTTCTTCATCTAACACCTCCTTCAAGGTAGCTCGAGGCATTCGCTACGTGGTACTCATAGATATTCATTCAGAGACTTATCCTCTTTCCTTACACACTCCTCAATGCTGATCAGCCCTCTTCCTACTTCCTTCCTCGGCAGGTACAGTCTCGCAATATTGCTTCTGGTGTACAGAATCCATTCATTGCCAAAATTTTCGTAGTCCTCCTGTCCATGCTGACTAGCTCTTCCACTGTCTAGTCCACGATACCTACATAGTAACGTAGTATACATATCACTGATCAAATTTCTCTCATTCAGTTTCAATCTACATAGTTTCTCTGTTCTCATAGCGAACTCTAATGTTACCCTGCCTTTCATCTTGATGTTAAGAATCCAATTGAAGGATGCCAAGATATTATAACTTTCCTCTTCAAATTCTGTAATATTAATCTGATTGTCTAGTTAGTTTATTACACTGCTGCCAACCTGTCTTTCTCTTCTTATCTCTGATAACTCACACTTGTGTTGTCCAAACGACATCTAGATTTTTTGCACGAAAATCCTTACCATCTGTAGTAGTGGGTTTAGTTGGTCTTTTCTGGCTCCACAGATTTCCAATCGTCCAAGGACAGTAGGTACTTAACGGGCGTTATTATTTTTACATGTCTGTATCCAGCTCTCTTGGGTTAGTGGAAGCATGATTAGAATAAAACAGCAATGATGATAAGGAGTTTCCTTGGAAAGTTCCTCTTCTGATGTCCAACTTCCCGGATCTGTTCTTCCAGATATCAATACTGTCTTCCAGTTCATCATGCTCTTGCTGATTACGACAATCATGTTCTTTGATCCCTCAACCATCCCCAAACATTTCAGTATCCATGTGGCACCACGTCATATGTTTTCTTATAGTCTATCCATGCCATTGACAAGTTTGTCAACCATCTCCAGCAAATATTTAGAATTGCCTTGTCTACAAGCATATGATCAAGTGTTCCTCGCGATCCTCTTTTTAGCAATCTTCTGCTCATCTTCTAGTAGCTCTTCTCCAGATGCCGGTACAGCTTCTCTCCTAAGATTCAAATTAGTAGCATCTACATTATGGGTAGAGAAGCGATACGAGATAGTTGTTAGCATGGGTGCCCTTCCTTCCTGTGCACTGTCCTTCCCCTGACCATCCACTCTTGTACCCGTCCCATCTTCAATTGTCAATATTATATTATAAGTAACTTTAACATTGTTATGAACCATTTCGATCGCGTGGAGTCGTGTCAGTGTAATGCATATAATGTAATGTAAGTTTTTTTTTATTACAGCTAGTTTTGTTTTGTATTATGCGTTTCACAGGCAGGCTCGTACATAAATGGACGTTATCCAGAGTTTTGGGACAATCCAGAGCAGTTTGATCCATATCGGTTTGGAGACGAGGAGATGAACAAACGGTAAGAGGTTACCGAACAATATACTCATCTTAACTAGTATAACAAGTTGGACTTTTTTCACATGCAGATTAGTCAAAATACAATTTGTTTTAGCTGAAGTGTAACTTACTTGCCTTCCTTAAGAATAACTTAGTTTGAGCTTTTATACTATTTTCATTGAAGTATAATTTTTGGTTTTCTACAAGAATTCTGGCAATTAGTAATCTAAAATTTACTTTTTTTTGTCTAAGTCGATTACGATTTTTGTACCACAGCAACTTTATTATTGATGGGGAACACGCTAGGCAAGCACCTGTTGGTGTTCAAAGAAGGTTTAGATTTCGAACCAAAAGTAAAATCTTTTTATGAAGAACCCGTGTTGCTCACGCTCGATAGTATGAGAGGCCGTGTTGCTAAAGCCAGATGGTATGAGAGGCCGTGTTGCTAAAGCCAGATGGTATGAGAGGCCGCGTTGCTAATGCCAGATGGTATAAGAGGCCGCGTTGCTAAAGCCAGATGGTATGAGAGGCCGCGTTGCTAAAGCCAGATGGTATGAGAGGCCGTGTTGCTAAAGCCAGATGGTATGAGAGCTCGTGTTGCTAATGCTAGATAGTATGAGAGCCCGTGTTGCTAATGCCAGATGGTATGAGAGCCCGTGTTGCTAATGCTAGATAGTATGAGAGCCCGTGTTGCTAATGCTAGATAGTATGAGAGCCCGTGTTGCTAAAGCCAGATGGTATGAGAGCCCGTGTTGCTAATTCTAGATAGTATGTGAGCCCGTGTTGCTAATGCCAGATGGTACGAGAGCCCATGTTACTAATGCTAAATGGTATGAGAAACTGTTTTGCTAAAGGCAGATGGTATGAGAGCCCGTGTTGCTCTTGCTAGTTGGTACGAGAGGCCGTGTTGCTAAAGCCAGATCATACGAGAGCCCGTGTTGCAAATGCGAGATGGTATGAATGCCCGTGTTGCTAATGCGAGATGATATGAGAGCCCGTGTTGCTAAAGCCAGATGGTATGAGAGGCCTTGTTGCTCACGCTAGATAGTATGAGAGGCCGTGTTGCTTATGCTAGATGATATGAGAGCCCGTGTTGCTAAAGCCAGATGGTACGAGAGCCCGTGTTGCTAATGCGAGGTGGTATGAGAGCCCGTGTTGCTAATGCGAGTTGGTTTGACAGCCCGTGTTGCTGATGCAAGATGGTATGAGAGCCCGTGTTGATAATGCCAGATGGTTTGACAGCCTGTGTTGCTAATGCAAGATGGTATGAGAGCCCGTGTTGATTATGCCAGATGGTTTGACAGCCTGTGTTGCTAATGCTAGATGGTATGAGAGCCTGTGTTGCTCTTGCTAGATGGCATAAGACCGTGTTGCTAACGCTAGATAGTATGAGAGACCGTGTTGCTAAAGCTAGATGGTATCAGAGGCCTTGTGGCTTAAGCTAGATGGTATCAGAAGCCGTGTTGCTAAAGGAAGATGGTACGAGGGCCCATGTTGCAAATGCTATATCGTATGAGAGCCCGTGTTGCTAATGCTAGTTGGTATGATAGACCATGTTGCAAATGCTAGATCGCTTGAGAGCCCATGTTGCTCAAGCTATATCGTATGAGAGCCCGTGTTGCTAATGCTAGTTGGTATGAGAGACCATGTTGCAAACGCTAGATCGCATGAGAGCCCATGTTGCTCAAGCTATATCGTATGAGAGCCCGTGTTGCTAACCTATACCGTATGAGAGCCGGTGGTGTTTATTAAAGAGTTTAATCAGCCAATGTAAATGCAGCACTTATGGAATGTGGGGATTAAGGCCTTCTAGGGAGCGGGCATTAATCCTTCTTCTACACTGAAAAGAAAAACAGATCGAGGCTGGGTGTTGCCATGGCTAATGCTTATTTAAGGTAAATGGAGGCGGATTTAATGTCCATTCCTTATGTTTTCCTGGCGCTAATCCTTAGCTACTGCAAGTTACTTCATTCACGCATGTGCAGTGATTAAGGTTGAAGTAGCTAGAAAGCTTATTTTTGTACTTTTGAGACAAAATCCCGTTGTCATCTACAAACTAAGAATTCGAATAACCTAAGAAATTCATGTTTGTTTTGTTATAATGGGAGTCCTTGTTGCGCATGTTAGATTTTAATAGGAGTCCTTGTTGTGCATGTTACTTTTTGTTTGGAACCCTTGTTCCGCATGTTACATTCTAATCGGAGTCCTTGTTCCACATGTTACATTCTAATCGGAGCCCTTGTTCCACATGTTACATTCTAATCGGAGCCCTTGTTCCACATGTTACATTCTAATCGGAGTCCTTGTTCCGCATGTTACATTCTAATCGAAGTCCTTGTTCCACATGTTACATTCTAGTCGGAGTCCTTGTTCCACATGTTACATTCTAATCGGAGTCCTTGTTCCACATGTTACATTCTAATCGGAGTCCTTGTTCCGCATGTTACATTCTAATCGGAGTCCTTGTTCCGCATGTTGCAATCTAATCGGAGTCCCTGTTCCACATGTTACATTCTAATCGGAGTCCTTGTTCCACATGTTACATTCTAATCGGAGCCCTTGTTCCACATGTTACATTCTAATCGGAGTCCTTGTTCCACATGTTACATTCTAATCGGAGTCCTTGTTCCGCATGTTACATTCTAATCGGAGTCCTTGTTCCGCATGTTACAATCTAATCGGAGTCCTTGTTCCACATGTTACATTCTAATCGGAGTCGTTGTTGCGGAAGTTACTTTCTAATTGGAGTACTTGTTGCGCATCTTACATTCCAGTCGTAGCCCTTGTTGCGCATGTAACATTCTAACCGAAGCCTTTGTTGCGCATGTTAGATTCTAACCGGAGTCCTTGTTGCTCATTTTACTTTTTATTCGGAGCCATCATTCTACTCAGAGCCATTGTTGTGCATGTTACATTCTAAATCAGAGTCCTTGTTGGGCATGTTATGTTTTAAGAGGAGCCGTGTTGTGCATGTTACAATCTAACTGGAGTCCTTGTTGCGCATGTTACTGTTTATTCGGAGCCATCATTCTAATCAGAGCCATTGTTGCGCATGTTACATTCTAAATCAGAGTCCTTGTTGGGCATGTTATGTTTTTAGAGGAGCCGTGTTGCGCATGTTACAATCTAACCGGAGTCCTTGTTGCGCATGTTACTGTTTATTCTGAGCCATCATTCTAATCAGAGTCATTGTTGCGCATGTTACATTAAATCGGAGCCCTTGTTGCGCATGTTACTTTTTAACCAGAGTCCAAGTTGTGCATGTTACTTTTTAATTGGAGCCCTTGTTTCGCACGTTACATTCTAATCGGAGTCCTCGTTGTGCATGTAATTTTTTATCAGAGTCCTTAATTTTGTTCCTGCTAGATTCATTACAATTTCCTTAGTGCTTATGTTGGTTTATTACGAAACCTTTTGTTTATCTTCGCAGATCCCACTACACTTTCTTTCCTTTTTCACTTGGTCCGCGCAATTGCATCGGACAACACTTTGCTATCGTAAGTACAAAATATAACTTCGTTTGAAAGCACGCATACACTATACTTCATTGATTCACTTCAACGGATAACTTTAACTTGGTTCAACGAAGTACAAACACTCGGAATATTAGCACTTCATAGATCTACTGAGTGTAAATTTTATCAAGATTTACAAGAATGTTTTGTGTTTGTTTTTCAGATGGAAGCCAAAGTGATAATGGCACGACTTCTTCAGACATTTAAGTTCTCACTCTCCCCAGGACAGACTCGAAAGCTTGTGAAGGCGCTCACACTTCGACCCAGAGACTCAGTTTGCGGCAAACTAACAAGGAGGGTTGAGGCTTCCTAGATGTTGAGGCCTTTGACATTTTTGTTTCGTTTTTTCATCATTTTGACATGAAACTTCTTAGATATTTGTTTCATCCAACTGGAAACTGAGCAGGCTTGGGAAAAGGGATAGAAAGATTTGAAAGCATTGTCCTAACCACAGCACGCAATACAGTGGATGACTATATACCACTCGACAGTTATATTATTTTGATTATTGTTGTGCAAAGTGTTAGTTGGTTCTAGGTTCTAAAAGTTTGTATTTCAGTATTAAACTATCAGTGTGTTAAGAACGTATAAACTGAACTCCATCTCGCAACTGATTCACTGTAGGCTTACAGTGTTGAATAATAGATTATGAAAAGTTAGCTAAGCAACTGGAAATTACTTACCACCTACTGATTTTATTAAATAAAAGTTGAGTCGTTGGTTAATGCAATTCTACCGTTTTGACGCGTTTAGTCATTATGTAATATGAGCCAATTTAACATAATCTAAAAATTTTTTTCTATCTATCCCAAATATATTAATGACTGAATATTGTAGTTGTTTCAGTAGAAATGTCTCTAGAATTAACATCAGTGACAAGAATAATTTTAACAAATAAAGTTTTATTTTTCAAACAGTTAATGTAAACAGTTTGCCGTTGCAGAATTGCTCAGCAGGCTGTCTGAATGTAGAAGAAGCTAGAAGTCATTCATATTCGGAAAGGAGAAGCTAGAAGTCATTTAATGTCGGAAAAGAGAAGCTAGAAGTCATTCATTGTCGGTAAGGAAAAGCCCAAGCCCAAGCTGATGCTCAGACGAAGGGCTAACACTCGAAACGTCAGCTTTTCCATTTATCTCACGGCGACGATAATATATTTATCACACAATGCTACAAGCCATTCATAGTCGGAAAAGAAAAGCCAGAAGTCATTCACAATCGGAAAGGAGGAGCCAGAACTCATTCATAGTCGATAAGGAAAAGCCCAAGACATTCATAGTCGGAAAGGAAAAGTCCAAGCCATTCTAAGTCGGAAAGGAAAAGCCCATAGTCGGAAAGGAAAGCCCAAGCCACTCAAAGTCGGAAAAAAAAGCCAGAAGTCATTCATAATCGAAAATGAAAGCCAGAAGTCATTCATAATTGGAAAGGAAAAGCCCAAACCACTCAAAGTCAGAAAAGAAAGGCCAGAAGTCATTCATAATCAGAAAGAAGAAGCCAGAAGTCATTCGTAGTCGGAAAGGAAAAGCCCAAGCCATTCATAGTCGGAAAGGGAAAGCCCAAGCCATTCATAGTCGGAAAGGAAAAGCCAGAAGTCATTCATAATCGGAAAGGAAAAGCCCAAGCCCTTCACAGTCGGAAATGAAAACTCCAAGCCATTCATAGTCGGAAAAGAAAGCCAGAAGTCATTCATAATCGGAAAGAAGAAGCCAGAAGTCATTCGTAGTCGGAAAGAAGAAGCCAGAAGTAATTCATAGTCGAAAAGGTAAAGCCCAAGCCATTCATAGTCGGAACAGAAAAGCCAGAAGTCATTTATAATCGGAAAGAAGAAGCCAGAAGTCATTCATAGTCGGAAAGAAGAAGCCAGAAGTCATTCATTAGTCGGAAAAGAAAAACCAGAAGTCATTCATAGTCGGAAAGTAGAAGCTAGAAATCATTCATTAGTCGGAAACGAAAAACCAGAAGTAATTCATAGTCGGAAAGGAGAAGCCAGAAGTCATTCATTAGTAAGAAAAGAAAAACCAGAAGTCATTCATAGTCGGAAAGGAGAAGCCAAAGCCATTCATAGACGGAAAAGAAAATCCCAAGCCATTCATAGTGGGAAAGGAAAAGCCCAAGCCATTCATAGTCAGAAAGGAGAAGCCAGAAGTTATTCATAGTCGGAAAGGAGAAGCCAGAAGTCATTCATTAGTCGGAAAAGAAAAACCAGAAATCATTCATATTCGGAAAGGAGAAGTCAAAGCCATTCATAGTGTGAAAGGAAAAGCCCAAGCCATTCATAGTCAGAAAGGAGAAGCCAGAAGTTATTCATAGTCGGAAAGAAGAAGCTAGAAGTCATTCATTAATCGGAAAAGAAAAACCAGAAGTCATTCATAGTCGGATAGGAGAAGCCAGAAGTCATTCATAGTCGGAAAGGAAAATCCCAAGCCATTCATAGTGGGAAAGGAAAAGCCCAAGCCATTCATGGTCAGAAAGGAGAAGCCAGAAGTTATTCATAGTCGGAAAGAAGAAGCTAGAAGTCATTCATTAGTCGAAACGAAAAACCAGAAGTAATTCATAGTCGGAAAGGAGAAGCCAGACGTCATTCGTTAGTCGGAAAAGAAAAACCAGAAATCATTCATATTCGGAAAGGAGAAGCCAAAGCCATTCATAGTCGGAAAGGAAAAGCCCAAGCCATTCATAGTCAGAAAGGAGAAGCCAGAAGTTATTCATAGTCGGAAAGGAGAAGCTAGAAGTCATTCATTGTCGGAAAGGAAAAGGAAAAAGCAGACGTCGTTCACGGTCGGAAAGGAAAAGCCTAAGCCATTCATAGTCGGAAAGGAAAAACCAGAAGTCATTCATAGTCGGAAAGGAGAAGCCCAAGCCATTCATTAGTAAGAAAAGAAAAACCAGAAGTCATTCATAGTCGGAAAGGAGAAGCCAGAAGTCATTCATTAGTAAGAAAAGAAAAAACAGAAGTCATTCATAGTCGGAAAGGAGAAGCCAAAGCCATTCATATTCGGAAAGGAGAAGCCAAAGCCATTCATAGTGTGAAAGGAAAAGCCCAAGCCATTCATAGTCAGAAAGGAGAAGCCAGAAGTTATTCATAGTCGGAAAGAAGAAGCTAGAAGTCATTCATTAGTCGGAAAAGAAAACCAGAAGTCATTCATAGTCGGAAAGGAGAAGCCAGAAGTCATTCATAGTCGGAAAGGAAAATCCCAAGCCATTCATAGTGGGAAAGGAAAAACCCAAGCCATTCATGGTCAGAAAGGAGAAGCCAGAAGTTATTCATAGTCTGAAAGAAGAAGCTAGAAGTCATTCATTAGTCGGAAACGAAAAACCAGAAGTAATTCATAGTCGGAAAGGAGAAGCCAGAAGTCATTCATTAGTCGGAAAAGAAAAACCAGAAATCATTCATATTCGGAAAGGAGAAGCCAAAGCCATTCATAGTGGGAAAGGAAAAGCCCAAGCCATTCATAGTCAGAAAGGAGAAGCCAGAAGTTATTCATAGTCGGAAAGGAGAAGCTAGAAGTCATTCATTGTCGGAAAGGAGAAGCTAGAAGTCATTCATTGTCGGAAAGGAAAAGGAAAAGGCAGACGTCGTTCACGGTCGGAAAGGAAAAGCCTAAGCCATCCATAGTCGAAAAGGAAAATCCCAAGCCATTCATAGTGGGAAAGGAAAAGCCCAAGCCATTCATAGTCGGAAAAGAGAAGCCAGAAGTCATTCATAGTCGGAAAGAAGAAGCCAGAAGTCATTCATTAGTCGGAAAAGAAAAACCAGAAGTCATTCATAGTCGGAAAGGAGAAGCCAAAGCCATTCATTAGTAAGAAAAGAAAAGTCAGAAGTCATTCACAGTCGGAAAGGAGAAGCTAGAAGTCATTCATTGTCGTAAAGGAAAAGGAAAGGGCAGATGTCGTTCACGGTCGGAAAGGAAAAGCCCAAGCCATTCATAGTCGGAAAGGAAAAGCCCAAGCCATTCGTAATCGGAAAAGAAAAGCCAGAAGTCATTCACAGTCGGAAAGGAGAAGCTAGAACTCATTCATTGTCGGAAAGGGAAAGGAAAAGCCAGAAGTCATTCATAGTCGGAAAGGAAAAGGAAAAGCCCAAGCCATTCGTAGTCGAAAAGGAAAAGCCCAAGCCATTCCTAGTCGGAAAGAATAAGCGACCTAAGAGACCTAGGAGAAAGACAAAAAGTTTGAAGCGTATATAATACAATATGCTTCTGATTGTACCGACGAATGAAAAACATTGCTTTTAAACCGTAAGCCGCAATTTGTCTGCCATGGTATTAAAATGTAACAAATAATAACTCGTAAAATTAGTAAATAATTCAACTTGCGTGTCGTCAAAATTCTAGCGAATTTTCCTCGCCTAAAAACCTTGGAAATTATCAGAATTTCAGCAACGCGCGCGAGATTGTTTCCTAATTTCACTCGTCGCCATTCGATTACATGTATACATATACAAAATTTCACGTTTGACGCTTCATAAAATATAGATGATTTTAAAAGTTTGAAAGCACGTTCACAAGGGTTTTAATATTGCACCTGCACAGACACATTACACGGACAGTATTAATGGTTGTTTACTTGTAGAGTAACATAGTTCTTTGTGACAATTACTTTTTGTAAAACTTTGAAATAATGTAAGTGTTTATGTGTGTGAAATGAAACATTTCTTTTTTGGAAATTTCAGGTGATCAATGCTCAAATGTGATGAGATGTGATGTGAAAATTAAAAAAAATTATAAGAACATATTCTGAATATATAGTTTTACTTTCAATATAGATTTGAAAGGAAAATTGATAAGTAAAGTCGAACCGTACTGTATTTTAGAGATTTTGCGTTACTACGACTATGAGCAGAAGATCTTTCGTAAAAGCATTATGGGTTTTTAGTTGTTGATTTAGATGTTGACACAAAACAAATCCTGTAAATAAAAAAGAGAAGAAAATAAGTTGAAAAACTGCGCTGGTTGCGCTGTTTGGTTGTTGGAAAATTTCCAATGCACCTGCAGTATTAAATGAAGAACAGTATGACGCTAATAATTATGGCTCGAGTAATCAGCCAGTGCAAGTAAAGGTTAGTCTCCCGCCATTGCTCATACATGATAACCCTTTAAGGGGACATCATCGCACAAATTACCCTGAATATTTTCCGCTTTAAAAGAAGACTTTGGCGTCACCCTTTTCCACATCGTAACACCAGAAATAGAATGTCAACAGAGGTAAGTATTAATTCTTTCTGATTAACATTTTAGGAATATAATACACACCATTATTGTATTGAAAGAAGTCTGATTATTGCTTCACACAAAACCTAAAGTATAATTATTGAAATATGATGGGCCAACTGAAGAATGACAAGGAAAAAATCGAAATCGTCCTTTTTGTTGAACAGTAAGATTAGGAAGAGCATCTATTGAATCTGCAGAACAGTTGTTTACAAGCGATACTCCGCGAAACACCTTGATACACATTCTAAAATCAACTCGTTGGTACGTGATACATGGCTAATATTCAGATAGAGTTGAATAAGGTTCCCAGTGAAATAACTAATCGACGTACTTTTCAAAGGTAACAAAACAAATAAACTAAAAAGAGTACAAGCTGCATTTGTATAAACAGAACCAGAAAAGGATGATTACTTACTGTGGCCGACACCCTGAGCTGGAAGCAGCTTTTCATTTAACATTTTATCCAAGTATCAACAATGAGGAAAGTTCATGTAGTTTAAGTGTATTTGCAATTTCTTAAAAGCGTTGTTTCAAAACATTAACAATTTAACTGTTTTTTTTCATCTCGAACCTCTCAGCTTGTCTTCAGTAAAGATTTACAATTCAGAAGAGCTGCATTATCGTAAAATTGTTGTCTGTTAATGGTTGGTCACTCGAAAGTGTTGCATTTTGGCATCGTTTTGTTGGGGAAAACAACTAACTTCCTGGTTCCATCTTGACATTTGAAACTGGCAGTTTTCCTTTTGTCTTTTAGAGATAAATAATTGATCTAAAAAATCATCTTCGGCTTATACTTTTCCATTTTTTGAACGCGGATCAAAAAATTGCAACCGAAGTCCAGGCTTCGTCTCTTTCGATTTATTTTCTTGCTAATATAATTGTAATCTATGACAAGGTTCTGTTTAAGCTTAAGAAATGATAAATATTCTATATAGGGACAAGGCAATAGTATAAAGTAATGCCACAAGTTTATGCATCTCGCTTTTGCTTCAATCACGCCATTATCTTACAAACTTCATCTCGTGCCCCTGATGTAAGATTTTGCAATGTAGTACGAAAAGTGGGACTTAAAGTGCGGTGAGGATTTTCTGTTTTGCCTCTTAGGAAGCTCCAAGTCTTAACATCACAAACCTGTCTGGTGTACAGCAACAATGCAATCTTCTCCCTGACTCAACCATGGTCAAAGCTGTCAAGATCCATCGCATACATCGTGTTGATGGTCATCTCTGTTGGTGGAAATTCTCTGGTTGTTGTTGTTATTCACAAAAACCGCAATTTACGAACTGTCATCAACTTCTTCATTCTAAACATGTCCATTTCGGATCTTTTAGTACCAATCTTTGCTCACTCTATTAGAATCAAACAAATTTTTCTACCACGAGGCCTATGGCTACTAGAGGGAGCGTTTGGTTCCTTTTCTTGCAAGCTTGTTACTTTTGCGGATCGCACCTCAATTGCAGTTTCTATTTTAACTTTGGAAATAGTTGCGATTGAGCGTTTTATAAGCATTGTTTACCCAATGAAAACTCAATCGATTCGCAACAAAAAAAGATGTTTCGTTACCATAGTTTTAGTTTGGGTTATGGCAGCTGCTTATCAAATGAAAAACTTGTTCTCGTATC
Source organism: Hydrozoanthus sils (assembly GCA_027575215.2). NCBI lineage: Eukaryota > Metazoa > Cnidaria > Anthozoa > Zoantharia > Hydrozoanthidae > Hydrozoanthus > Hydrozoanthus sils. Next base: position 22,318 of record JAOBRD020231733.1, read on the forward strand.
AACTTATTCAAAGAAATGGAGCTCCATATTGTACCAATAACTGGGGACGACAAGCCGCAAGAATTTATTTGACATTAACACTTGTAGTCTTCACAATGATTCCGTTCTTGCTCTTAACCTTTTCGTACGCCGTCATAGTTATATCCCTCCAGAGACAGAAAGCAAATCTTAACCTGGCGTCGTTAGAGACAAAGCGAAGAGCAATAGAAAACAGAAGGGTAACTTGCTTGCTTATGGCGGTTGTTGCTGCCTTCCTTGTAACGTGGCTACCAGTTAATATCTATCTTTTCTTAAGTTATTATGTTTGGTCTCCTCGCCCGTGTTATATAATAAATTTGGCACTTACTGCAGTTATCTTGTCCTATAGCTATCCAGCTATTAACCCAGTTATTTACTGCATTTTTAATGAAAGGTATAAGAAGGGTTTCCGTGATCTGTTGTGCTGTAAAATGCAAAATACTGTGAATGCGATGGAGAGTAGATTCCATTAAAACAACAACAGCTGCAATGTAGAAACCCCATCGATACAACCAGTATAGTAATTATGACTATATAACCACTCAGGCCCATAGGGAGAGGGGGGAGGGTGCGTGTATGACTATATAACTACATAAGCCCATAGGGATGGGGGAGGGTGCATGTATGACTATATAACACAGGCCCGTAGGGAGAGTGGGGAGGGTGCTTGTATGACTATATAACTACACAAGCCCATAGAGAGGGGGGAGGTTGTGTGTATGACTATATAGCACAGGCCCGTAGGGAGAGGGGGGAGGGTGCTTGTATGACTGTATAACCACAAAGCTCATAGAGAGGGGGAGGGTGCGTGTATTACTATATAACACAGGCCCGTAGGGGGGGGGGGTGCATTTATTATAGGTGCGCTCGCTGTGTTTATTAAAAGAAACACGCGAGAACTTTTTAGTTCACGAAAGAAGTGCTTAGAAAAACGAGCCGCAGGTTCTATCAATGAATAGAGCAAGTAAGCGAGTTTTATATTTCTTTTATATAAGGTACACAAACAGCCGATAAATCCCCGCGATGACGTATGCAGACACAGTCTGTTCATATTTAGAGTGTGTCACCACAGCCAATCAGAACGCGCGTTACATTTCTTGTATTTTATTTTATAAAAGTGTATATAACCACACAGGCCCGTAGGGGGATGCGATGGGTGCGTATGTGAATATATAGCTACACAGACCCGTAGGGAGGGAGGTAGGGAGAGTGCGTATATAAGTGTATATAACCACACAGGCTCTTAAGGGAGGAGGGGGGGGGGGGTGCGATGGGTACGTTTATGACTAACCCTAACCAAAAACTGAGTATTCGAGATTTCAAACAGTGGAAGGCAAAACAAGTACATTTGCGGAGATCGAGAGACAACAAGGTTGGTCAAAGTTTGTTATTTTTCTATATTCAAAAGTGCGCTAACATAGTCTTGACAAAACTGACCGGGGAACAGAATGGTTCAAAGACAATTAGCCCTAATTCAGGGTTAATTACCATGACAACCAATAGGTTTTGTTAAGGTTAACCACCCTGGTTAACAAAGTATAATTTCTTATCAACATTTTCGGGAAAAGTTTTGTCTAAAAGCATAAATTAATTAGCACTTCAAATAACCTTAACCTTTAACTTTTGTGAAGCTGTCGGACTCCTTGCCCAAAAAACTGTTCTTTTAACTTTTAAAAATTGTCACTCGAAGACTCAAAACTTGTTGTTTGGTTCAGAACTAATTGGCTCGAGTTTCAATTATAGCAGTTGTTATCTTCTAACGAGGACATCATCAAAACGAAAACTGTAGCATAACTACTAATTTTTTGTTACTTTATCAAAATTGCTTACACGTAAATTGGGTAGAGTTAACGTTGAACGATGAATGCGAGAAAGTGCCACGAGTTGTGTTAACGATTCGCTCCTTTATTTCCTCCAAGTATTACACCCCGTAAAACTCTAATGTCGATTTTTTTACGTGATCAATCTAATAGTTATAATTCCCCTATCATAACAATGCGTGAGCTACCTGACTTGAATCGCAAAATAATACACCGAAATACTCAACAAACTAAACGAAACCACTCTTTCCACATTTATACTCCCTTTTCTGCGTCTGCCTCAATAAAGACTCGTGTTATACTGTAGTGTTAAAAAAAACATTTTTCTTTCCAAATTTCAGTATTCGAGCTAGGCTTGTGTTATAATCTCGATTACCCATCTTAAGGTTAACATTTGAACTTTTTTAAGCCTGCTTTTCAGAAAAAAGCTGAATGAATCTAAGTATTTTCCCTTGAAAGAAACGAAAGTTTTTATATAACAAATATCGATGAAACACACTACACATCCAAAACTTAAACGTCTTTCATTGATAGAAGAAGGTCTGGGACGTTGTGTCCCGAAGTAGTAATTTTAGGCCACCGGTTTACCACAAAGTGCTAACGTTCTTTTTATATCTCAACTTTGTTTTCGGGCGTACTATACGGCTGTTGCACCCTAATTAAACAGCTCATTGCAAATCTAAAACTTCAAACCCAAGATCTATTTACAAAGTCCGATTTTTTTCAGTAACAGTAATTTACCTAATGATGAGTTTTTATTCTCATAACTATGCATGTCCACAACATTTCTTTGAGTAGCGTAAGAGATTTCATGGTTAGTTTTCGGAATTTTTGGTCGACGGTAAAGTTTCATTTTCTAAGCACTAATCAACTTGTTGGGATGAAGGGATAACTACTATCCCAGGGTTCATACGGTCATGAAAAGTCATGAAAAGTCATGGAATTTAAAAATGCATTTTCCAGGCCTGGAAAAGTCAT
>JAOBRD020231843.1:0-12877 GCA_027575215.2 Hydrozoanthus sils
ATAATTATTATTTTATAAAAGAAATGAAACACAGCTACCGTGTTTGCACAAGCTAATGCAAACCTCGGTGGGTTTGTGAGAAATCTCGAGCAGGTAAAAACACTCGACCTTCGGTCTCGTGTTTGCACTGATCTGCTCTTGATTTCTCCCAAATGCACCTCGGTTTGCATTAGCCTGTGCAAACACGGTTGCTGTGTTTCATTTCTTAATTGAAGTTTACATAATTCTTTAGTCTAAGAAGTAAATTAATTGTAATTTTTTGTTATTACCTTCATAGGAATCCTAAACTTGCTGCGCCTCAGCTTTGCTTCCTGCTGCTGGTCTATGTCAATTATATCCTACAGTGGAATGATTCACAAGACTTGGAATCAACTACCAATAACAAGCATTCTACTATACTGTCTTATTATTAGATTAGAAAGACAAAAAAACCCAAAAAAATTACAGGCAGCGAAGTAAAATCCATCAGACTTCCAGTAAATGAGTTGTTGTCTTCCTTCTGTCTATTTGTAAACATTACCTGAACTGAAATCCCCCTCCTTAGGTCCCTTTGTGCAGCAAATGTGTCTGCTCACTCTATACTATTTAGGGGTAACAAATTCTCCACACAAAATATGACTATGCTTGTTTACATTTTAATGGTAGCACAAGGCAGAACCATAATGACTTGATAAACTAAAAATTCAAAATATGTTGTATCTGATCTGATAAAAATTTTGATGAAAGTTTGCTTTATATAAATTATATGGATAAAAAAACTATATAATTTTAGTATTAAGCTGAATTTTTGGTTACAACTGCAGCCTTCTCCATAGTAAAATATTATGCAGTTCTGAGCCTGTGTTTGTCATTACAAATACAATCAATGTTCCCCTTGGGATTTCATTAGTATTTACAAACAGAAGGAATATTTTAATGGCTAATTCTGTTTATTCACTGCATTCTTGTCTTCTGTAGAGGGCCATGCTTAAAGAAAAATTCTTTTGTGCTATATGTGAACAATTGGTACAAATTTTTTAAATTATCATAACGACTGATCACCTTTCAGGCACAATGATTTGAAATTACTCACTTAAGTGCAAGAGCTAAGTGCTGCAATTTATAAACTAGAACTACTCACTGCCTCTGGTCCACTTAGATCACTACCCTCCTGGTCACTCAAGTAATAGTCATCATCATCATCACTGGAATTGTCGTCTCCATCTGCAATAAGTTATAGTCCCTTGCAACATCATTTTCCTTCTCAATAGGTAATAATGCAAAATTATTATGTTGTTTCAGGAATTTTGAAATCTTGTTGCAAATAAATAATAATTATTGTTTAAGTAAAAGGCAGTGTGTTGAGGGTTCAGTCTATAAGTCTCTGTGTTTGCACCTAGCTGTGAGTATTAGTTGATTCTTGCACAACAAATTAAGCTGTCAATGTGGTTTTTAAACAGTCATTTAAAACCAGCAAGTCACTCAAAGATGCATACACAGGCACATGAGTGCTTACAGACTGAAAGTACTTTTAAAACAAGTTAACCTGTGTTCATTTACTTCAAAGACTGTAAGGTTTCCACTCACCGGTTCCCCTGCCAGATGTTCCCTGCATCCTGTCAAGGTCAGCATCAACTGGTTGACTGAGATGAAGAAAACCAGAGTAACAAACAAGAAAAAAAATTATCCAAACAAGACTGTTATGCATCAGAGTTATCCTCTTAACAAAATAAAATACAACTCTCGAAAAAGAGTGGGTTTACCACTGCTTTTTAATAATTGAGAACTTAATATGGTTTTGGCCCTAGCATGAGAATGGAGAGAAGTGTATTTAATTTTTTAAATTCTACCTCAGTTTGACAATGTTAAGATCTACCTTCAGTTGATAGCTCAACGAAAATGTAATCAGCTTACGTAGTTCGTACCCTATCTAAAGAACTGAGTGAAAATCTAATGAACTTAATGTAGTTCTCTCCCTACCTTGATAGTTGAGTGACAGTAACTTGTGCGACAGCTGCAGAGCTGCCCTTGGTATAAAGCTTTAACTGATTCTGTGTTGCACATTGTAAAACCTGTAATTTTTTGAGAGTAAAATGAATAATAGGTGTGCTTCAACTTTTGGCATTGAGTAATGATCTTAAAATCTAGGTCCCTTGAGTCAATAACCCAAAAACATATATCATGCTTACTTTTTGTTCCAAAGTAATTAATAGTAATTGATGTTATACATGGGCAGAAGGCAAGAATAAATGTTTTCGAACTTCACAATGCACTCACTCCATGTAAAAATAGATTATTAAATAAAACCAGCCTTAACTCAAGAAAAAGGTTACTCTTATTGGCTTAATCTATTCTGAGCTATTCAAAAACACAAAACACTGAAGAGTCATCATTATCATCACCATCATCATCATCACCATCACTATCATTGTCATCACCACCATCATTACTATCCATCATCATCGCTATCTGTCATCATCACCATCATAATTACCATCACTATCGTCATTACCATCATTATCACTATCCATCATCATCACCACCATCACTATTATTGTCAACACCATCCTCACCATCATCACCATTATCATCATCACAATTACCATCATGACCATTATCACCATCACCATCACCAGCATCACCACCATAATTATCACAACCATCATTACCATCACCATCATTACCACCATCATCATCACTGTTGACATCACCACCATTGCCATCATCATCATCATCATCTTTTAATTAGTATTGAAAATAGCAAACTCTGAATTAATAAGAACTGTACCTGTCCCATATTAACTAGACCAACAGCTAATGTCTTGAAACCTAAAATTGTTCGGTTCTTGTACTTTTTCCTTCTTTGCAACATAATTTGAAGGTTGTTACCACTTCTCTTTAAAAAGTGAGGATACTGTGATGAGAGAAAACATGAATGAATAAAATTAGCTTCTTTTAACAATTGCATAAATCAGTGGTTACAAACTAACTTTCTTACAACCATTCAAAAATGAAAATCCCCAAAATCTTTGCCCTACTGGTTAGACTATTGTAAGATTGAGTAAATTCAAACATTAATTATTTTATAAAAATAATGAATGTCCAATCTTGATCCTATGATAAGGATTTCACGATTTTAGAAAAATTATGTACAGTTTAATACTTCTCAAGAGCATTCAAGAGCAGCAACCCCCCCCCCCCCTTGCTTTCCTTCCCAATTCCTACAGGCCAGGTTAGGTTAGCATTAACCACAAACCACATAGTTTCTAAATCCATTAGAAACTTTATATAAGATAAGTGGCCTAAAGAAACATTTATAAAGCTGCACAACTTGAATTAGCAACTTTGGGAAATAATTTTGCTGTTTCCAAACCAAAAAAATTTTGTTTTTTGCAAATCAAAAACTTTTTTTCAGTTTTCATCACTGTATGTTTTATTCATCTCATAAAAATCTAGCGACATGAAATTCAGAATTTCATGTTGTGTTCACCAGTGGCCACCATTAAATTTGTTTGTCCAGGCCTTATATATGAAGCTTGTTAACATCGCAGTTCACGATTAGAATGCCATGTGGCCACTGTATACACATACATGTGCAGTGAGTGGTGTTTTATCAAATATTAGTTACTAGTAAACTTGATTTACTCTCTAGACAGAATGACAGAGTATTCTGCCACTCTAAACATGGTCAGTGAGTGGGACAAAAGGGTTGAATTGTAGAATATTGGAAAAGGAAATATCGAATGGCAAGGTCACAAGTATTAAATGCTCATTATGTAAGAAGTCCAAGGGCCATTTTAATAAAATGTGAAGCTACTTGGATTGAAGAAACTAAATCCATTAAAAAGACTCTATAAATAAACACTTGACCATTGATGTCCATGTTAAAGCTGTTAACTTTAAACTAAAGGTATGGCTGCACTGTAAAACATTGCAACCATCTCTGATATTGTTGCACACATCACTACACAAAGTAGAGACTGATCCTACTCCTGTAAGCAATAATTTCACCGTGTGACTACACAAAGGGTTTCAGTTGCAGGCAAAGTTACATGCAGTGAGACAAAGGTAGAGCAATTTGGAGCATCAAATTACACTCTCTTGAGCAGCATGTGCTTCAGAACACTCTAATCGAACAGGGGCTTATGGAAATGGCTAGGACACAGAAAACTTCTGCATTGTACTTTGAGTTTGTAATTACTGTACAGTCTTGAGAAGTAAATTAGAAAGAGGAAGCAATCAAGAGCTGAATTAGGGGGGAAGTGAAGTACATAAAAAAAGCTGTGAACTGACTTTTTGCTGCTAGTTCAAACCTTGCGGCAATATAACTAAGAAGAGGTAAATACCTGCAACGAAAATGAGAGGTCTAATTCTGTATCTATTAGACCTGTAGGAGGCAGAAGTATTTCGTTTGATCGTAGGGTTCTTCTTGAACTCTGGGAAGGAAAAAACTTTAATTAAACAAATTGTTTATGAATCAAACAATATACTTAAATAGTTGTCATACTAGTTTTATAAAAAGAAATTTTTTACAGCCCCTCTATTTCCTGACAGAAACTTGTGTTACAACAGTGTTATAAATGAATATTTCGCATTATTTTAGATTTATAAAATATAACCCTTTATTCGTCTAGACAAAACCCAGTCTGTGCACATTTAAAGCTCTTGCAAACAAATCAATTAAAATTACAAAAAAAGGTCATAATATTCCTTTAAGTGTAAGGGTCTGTTTACAAGGCTCATTTGACTGGATTGTGCACAGTAACAAAACCCAGGAAGTATGTTTACCTTTCTTTTTTTGGGCTAGGAAAGAGTTAATCACCAACTTTCATGTATTGTGAGGGTGAATAGGGTGCATTGCATCTCTAGTAATAGGGCAGAGAGAGAGAGTGCACTGTACATACCTCTGACAGTTTGTAGCTCTGCCCCAATTAAACTGTAACTCAGAAATATTGCTTTCACAAAGAAAAGATACAAGTTTACACTCTTTAGAAACCTTTATTCCCTCTCAGAGTACTTACTTTTGAGATGGGGTTTATTTGAGAAAAGAAAAAGGTTATCAAGAAGAATCTCAGAAGTTTGAAACCTCAACATGTCCTTACTTGCATTGAGACTGAAATCATAATTTCTCCAACATTTCCTTCAAGCTGCCTGAGCACCTCCAACCTTGTGAGAGTCAGACTACATATTCTGCACAAGATAAGAAACAAACTGATTACCCACTGTAGTTATTCACTTGTTGAGTATTATATATCATACAGAACCATGTGTTGATGTTGCAGAACTGTAACAACATTGAAAATCAAGTGTAAAACCAGACTACAAAAATGTGCAATAGCTAGTTCAAAAACTAGCCGGACTGAACATAGAAAAACATACCCGAATGGAATGTATAGAAAATTATATTAATTTTAATAAATGGAGAGTTTACAGTCAAGTTATTGTTTTGTTTGCTTTATTAAGTCAAATCCAAGGCAGATGGATCGTGTTAATTCATTCATCATTATTTCTACCCGAGTCTAACTATAAGAAAAAAAGATTTTAATATTCTTGTTTTGTGAGCTTCATCTCTGTAATTTTTGTAAGTGTTAACATAATTAATCACCTCTTAGGTTAGAAAGATAGACTTAAAGGCTGATGGATCAAGGTAACTTGTTGACATTTTTTACCCCTTCTGTTTGCAAATTATTTATAATATTAATACACTTTAGCATGTCACAAATCAACTCTTACTCACAAAACATTATACCAAACCAAATTTCATTAAATAACAAAGAAAACACAGTATAAAAAAAGTTCTTTATGTGAAGTTTAGTGAGGACTTCTCTTTTCTGGTACTACAAATGAACTTCATCCACTGAAAAGAGTGACTTCCTGTATGATTTAATTATAGAGTATAAATTTAAAAACGCTATTTTGAAAACAATATTTTGCAATAGTGGCAGACTTAATGACCAAAATGATTCAAACGAAATGGAGTTCTGAAAAAAAACTAGAGTTGAAAATCTGAACAAAAATATTAAACCTGCTGAAAATTATATCTAAATGCATTGTATTCAGAAATTTTCTTAATACTGTTAGTAATACTAATATAATAATTTGATCAGATCAGTATATATTTTGAAATTTAATAGTTTATAGAGCTTTAATGTTAAAATTCTAATGATGCTAAGATATTAAAATCATGGAATAATTTAAACAGAAAGTTATTCCAAATGATTTTACTTGACTGCAATGCCAATGAAATTGAATTATACAGCTATTAAAAATAAAAATCAAAACCATTTCATCTTTTATTAATCAGCAATAAAATCAACTGGCAAACCACAGTTTGTATTGCAGTCTACTGGGCAATAAATTTGATTGTTAAGAAAAACTCAATGTTTTATGACTAATCTACTTTATCTGAGACAGTTTAAATCAATCAAATAATGGCTTGGATCAATGATTGTTCTTCCTGGATTCAAAAGTTCAGCCTTGCTAAACATAAATACTGACCAAAAAGGAAAGGAATTTTTAAAAAAAATTAAAAAATATAAACTTTAATTTGGAAAGTATTATGCACAGCAGAAACAGCTGCTAGCCAAAAACATCTGTTTACTAAACTCTATACAAAATGTAAACATTGGTCTCACTGAAACTTTTATCAACCCACTCAATTGGAGATTGGTTTAGAGTTTTAGTTCACAATGAGAAAATTAATAAACTGTTTCACACCATCATTTTCACTTCAATTCTTAGATCATTTCTGAAGATCATTGATAATTGATAATTCCTTTGTCTATAATTGATCACAACAGCTTCTTTTTCATAACAAAAACAAAATTGTTACACACGGATATTTCAGGTTTTGCCTAATAAATATCTACTCACTAATTCAGGCTGAGTAAGCAAATTTTATCAAAAAGTACAGTATTTCAATGACTCCAAATGACCAATTTTGACTGATAGTACATTTTATTTTTATAACATGTATTGAATAAGAATGATTTAATTATTCAGGTTGGATTTATAATTAGTGCTTCTGAATAGAAATTAACCAAACAAAAAATTGCAGGGGTTTATCTGCTTTTTGAAAATTTGTTTGTTTTAAAATGGATTTAGGGAGTTTTATTTCTCCATGTTACATTTGTACCCGAAAACAAAGAACTTATGACTTGCTGCACTTTGGACCAAATTCTGCTCATAAAATAACTTGTCAGAGCACGATCCCAGCGAATATTGTGTAAATAAAGAAACAACTGTATATATTAAATTCCAGACGTTTTATTGCAAATATTCATACAACAAAAAAATACTTCAAAAATCAAAGTTTATGGTAGAATGAGACGTAAGTTTATTACATAATCAAAGGGAAAACATGGTAAAATTTGTGCGTAGCAGTTTTTCATCGAAAACCAGTATTTAGATGTCACACACTCCACTCGTGCGTCTTGTACATAAAAGCTGAACGTGCCCGTTCTTTCATTGCGTGCTGCCCCGTATTCTTGACTTCCAACAAACACTGCTACTAAACTAAGGCAGTTTGCTTTTAAGATTAGAATCCTACAACTAATTTGATGACCAACGAGACGGATACTAAGTAAGAATAAGCTGTAGAGGCCACGAACTAACAGATAAGGTGAACATAACTGTCATACATGTCAACTAATCAATGAAATTGAAAGCCGCCCAGCATGAACAAGTGGTCGAGAATAAATCTCGGTTGCAACACTTCGAATTTTTCGAGACGTTAAGTCTGAGAAACCTGTACATTCTAAGGGAAAACTAGAGGTTAAGTCCGTTACACATGGTTTGACAGTTCTGCTTTCAACCGACGCAGAGCCACGACCAACTTGTTCTCAATAGTTAATGCACGGCATGGTTATATAAAAATTATGTCACCACATCGATCAAGCAAAGTCAAACAACATGCTGGAGATGACTAAATAATTGCACGACCATAAGTTCACTTTTTTTAAACTGCAATGCTTATTTAGGATGAAAATTCAGAGCAGGAAGTAAAATTACAAAATTCATTGGAAGAAAATTTCTTCATAGGAAATGAAAAAAGGTGTCGGATCATAAGACGAAAGAGTAAGTGAAACGGTCGCCATTGGTCGTATGTTTCAAACAAACAAGTCAGAAAAACCAAAACACAAACCGTAGAAGAACACACTAAAACTCGATTTTTTTTTTTCACTGCCGAGAGGTTATAGATGTTTAAATGCATACCGACATATTTGACGTTTGAGATTATTCTGCATGCAGGCACTGCGACCAAAGTATAGACCTTAAATGTTGTTAGAATAACCTACCTAGGTACACAGTTTGGCGAAGTTCTTTCTACTTCCCACGTTGCAAATAGTTTCATAGGTACAGGCCTTGAATATGACGTTATCGAGGCCATCTCTCGAGCTCCATCAATTCTTCCTCTGCCCCCGACGTCCGCCATTTTAAAAAATATGTTTTGAATGGGCACGCGTGCGTATTGGCTGATTCAGTGCGCTCTTCCGGTTGGTCGAGTGAAAAAAGCGATCACACCCGGGCCGTCGGCTTGTTTTGACTGAAAAATTAAATGTTTTTAAACAATCTCCGTTTACTTGTTTCGCCTTCAAATTTTTCATGCTGTTACAAAATCTTTGTTTTAAAATAGCAATTTTCACCAGGAGACTACATGAATAATTCCCAGCGCGTGAATTCCTTTCAGTAAGAAGAAATGGTACAAGACGAGAGAAATGTTATTATTCGTCTCAAGCTGTTACGCCGAGCAGTCGTACTAGCTATCAGTAGATTATGTGAGTAAACAATTGTTTGCTGACAGTCGAAAGGACGATGTAAGGCCACTTTTCAGCTATTGTTTATAATAGTTTTAAAAAAGAGCAAAAGCCAAACTCAAAAGTGGTTTAAAGTTAATTGAATAAGATCTTGCATGGGGTAAATTTAATTTTCAGAAAGTTTATAGCCAAAAAATCTGGAGGTTGGTGTATCTGTAACTGTATGTAATTACACGTTATTTTTATAAGAACAATTTTATGAAAACGTGGCTCACATTTGCCCGAAAATTAAGAAGAAGCTAAGAATTTCAGATGCAAATGTAACTGCAACTGTAAAACTTTATTGTAAAACACAGCACATCAGGTCATTTACATGTGGCGTTTCACTGCAGGTCACTGCAACTAGAAACACTGAGCGGGAGCGGAGAAGAAAAATGTGCGGCAAGTACCGAAGTGCATCAAAAATAAACCCTGCTATAGAAATGAAATTAACTTTATAACAATGATAATTGACATGATGGAAGTTATAACAATATAAGAACAATTGAGGCTCAAGTTGTACAAAAATATTCAATGATTCTTTTAATTTTGAAAAAAACATGTAGTCAAATAAAAACATGGCAATAAATTAGCATTTTAGAAATGAACGTTTCAAAAAATGATTTTATCAAAGAGATTGCAAAAGAAGTTATGAATAATGTCATAATACTTTTTTGTGGAAACTTTGATAAAAGGAACGTTAATATGACGTTTAGAAAAACTTAAAAATTGAAGAGAAACTTCACACACTGTCGACACAATAATTATTCATAAAAGTCTCGGACTATTCAGGAACTTCCTTTCATATTTGTATCAGTATGTAATTCTTCACACTTCAATGATTTACTAGGTGGAGTCATTGAGACTTCACGCAACGTTCGTTTTGTAAAGAACGACACAGGGAAGTTGTTTTTATTACTGGGCTACCTGTGGTAAGCCTAGACAAGGCAGCGCGCTCTGTTGTTCAAAGGCCGATTAACACCAACGAAGACACTATCTCACACCTCTTCAGTTAAGAAAAATCTATTACAATCTTATTTACCCCTATATATCGTACGCAATTATAGCTTGGGGCAGTACTACTAAGACTAACCTGAAAAAACTCCAAGTTAAACAAAATCATATTGCATGTATGCAAGGATTATCTTCTTTGCAACCTTTTATGGAAAAGACACGGAAAGTGCTTTACCTTTTCTCAATGTCAATACAAAATACGTTTGAATTACAATTATTAAAGTTTATACACAATTGACACAATAAAAATCTGCCACCAATTTTTTAAAGATTACTTCCTTTAAGCTAAGGATGTTCACGATTATAACACAAGATATGCTGCAAATAACAATCTCTACAGGGTGAGCGCAAGAACAAATAAAGGAAAACAGACAATAATAACTTCAACAGTATCTCGTATTTGGCAAAAAGGCTAAACAGCACCTACTACTTAGGCAAATTGATAAAACGAAATAACACACAAATTTTGAAACGTCGTCTTTTTTATTTTCTTACTTTGTAATTTGCAGTCTTTTTTAATAGCTGCGCTATTTTTTGCCTTTGTTGCTCTGCTTTCAGCATTTGTGTGTGAGTGAAAGCTACAAAACAAAAAAACACTTAACAAGACTAGTACCTAACTTGAAAACCTTACGGTTAACTTAGGTCCTAGTTCTCTTCCTAAAAATTATTCTCTCTATTTTTTTGAAATTAGAAATTTAAAAAAATACAACCTTAAGTATAATATGAGATAGTTATATATTGTAAAGTTACAACAAACAAAGGAAATGAAAATTAAATTATAATCGTAATTGTAAATGTTTGACCTACATTCTTGCTTCCGATCTTACCGAGACAGTTTTGAGCTGTAATTTTGGAATTGACAAGTTTTATATTGCATAAAAAATCTTTAGAAACAGTCTTTTATAAGTATAATATTAGAAACAGTCTTTTATAAGTGTAATCTTATGGGGCCGAGTAAAATTAAGGATTAATTTCATGAGTGTTTTCAACTTTTTCCAAAATTGGATCAATTTGGAAAAATTGAAAACACAAGTGATATTAGTTCTAAATTTTACGAGGAACCCAGGCGATTACATGTTTATGACATCGAGGGCAAAATTCTTCATTCTCTGCGGTATCCCACGAGCAAGCGTTGCATAATTAACTCATTTAGCCAAGTTCCTTCGAAAATTGTTGGAGATGTAATAAAATCTTTGCAATCTCTGAAAACATTCGGGAATTTTCGGAAGAGGTTTGAAATCGCTTCTAAGGCATTTTTATGATTTTTTTAAAAATTCGGAAAATCTTCGGAAGTGTTCGGAAATGTTCGGAAAATATTAAGGTAGTTTTGAGACTTTTTAAAATTTTCGGAAAATCTTCGAAAATTTTCGGAAGTATACCAGCGACCAATCAGCGCTAAGTAATTTTGCCCTGAATTAAGAAAAAATGCCCCCGCTGCTGTCCAATCAGCGCGAAGTAATTTTTCCCACTATGTTATAAGAACCGCAAACCTTTCCAGAGAGAAGAAATTAGTCACTGCTTGAATTTTGGCTCAACCCCTGTCAACCCAGAGTTAAAGTTAATAACCAGCCTTTGAACCGCCAAGCCTAGAGGAGATAGTCCAGACAATAAACAAAAGCATTGTACACGCATTAATTTCATAAAAACAACTTTGTAAGAACAGCGAGATTCAGATTGGCCAAAATTCTCAAACAATTTAAGAACAAGCTGAGGCTCGGGCTCAGTGCTAATTTTTTAACTTTACTCAGTTTTCGATCTTTAACTTTACAATACAGAATGAGTTAAAAATGGTTCGAAGTTTTCTCATTGCCCCAAATTGTACGCTGTACACGTATGCTTGCCCAGAAGTTAGTTCCTTACAATGTACGTGTATTGCAATACCTTAGGCTTAGTTTTTGATCATTCGATTTAAGCTACGCATAGAAATAAGAACAACTAAAGAACAATTTGATTTTTAGGCTCAAATTGCTAAAAATTTTAGAACAATGAGCCTCGCCCAAAATTACTGGCTCTTATAAAGAAAAACATGTGTGTTCCCTGTAATTCCTTAGTAAAATCCCAGCTGAATGCTGCTGTAGCATCCAATCTCGATCGGCTCGATAGCTACTTTTTTAACTTTACTCAGTTTTCGATCTTCAACTTTACAAAACAGAATGAGTTAAAAATGGTTCGCAGTTTTTCTCTTTTTTACCTCAAACTATATACGCTGTACACGTATGCTTGCCCAGAAGTTAGTTCCTTATAATGTACGTGTATTGCGATACCTTAGGCTTAGTTTTCATTCGATTTTAAACCACATATAGAAATAATAAGAACAATTTAAGAATAATAAGAGGCAGTGTCAGGGTGTCAACCACTTTATAATCAATAAAAGCAGCTTCTGCAATTTTCAGTTTTAAACTAAGGCACGGTCAAAGCTTTGATTTTTGATGCTGTTCAAAAACATTTTATACATTTTATACATACTATATATAACAATTTTTTTAACATGACGCAACATTGATTTGATACGAAGGTATGCTCTCTGACTCGCGCCTTTTGTACTGTTAATTTGTTTTGAAACTTTCCAGGAAAGCATGTCTACAGGTAAGATTATTGTACAACAATAAGCTGTGTCTGGAAATCCCAGGTAAACTAGGTGCACTGCAGTCGGTGATATGACTGAAAATCCCAGGTAAACTATAGGTGTACTGCAGTCGGTGATATGTCAGGAAATCCTAGGCAACCTAGATGCACTGCAGTGTGCTGTGTTTGGAAATCCCTGGCAAACTAGATGTCTGCAATGTGCTGTGTTTGGAAACCCCAAGTAAACTAGGTGTAGTGCAGTCGGTCATATGTCTGCAAGTCCAGGTAAATTAGGTGTACTACAGTGTCAGTGAGTCCGGAAATACCAAGTATTCTAGATGTACTGCAATGTGTTGTGTCTGGAAATCCCAAGTAAATTAGGTGTACTGCAGTCGGTGACTGATATGTCTGGAAATCCCAGGTAAAGTAAGGTGTACACTACTGCAGTGTGCTTTGTCTGGAAATCCCAAGTAAACTAGGTGTACTGCAGTGTGTTGTGTATGGAAATCCCAGGTAAACTAGGT
>JAOBRD020231843.1:12977-30093 GCA_027575215.2 Hydrozoanthus sils
CTACATGCAGTCGGTGATATGTCTGTAAATTCCAGGTAAACTAGATGTACTGCAATGTGCTTTGTCTGGAAATCCCAGGTAAAATAGGTGCACTGCCGTGTGCTGTGTCTGGAAATCCCAGGTAAACTAGATGTGCTGCAGTTCGTGGTATGTCTGGAAATTCCAGGTAAACTAGGTGTACTGCAATGTGCTTTGTCTGGAAATCCCAGGTAAAATAGATGTGCTGCAGTCCGTGATATGTCTGGAAATTCCAGGTAAACTAGGTGTACTGCAATGTGCTTTGTCTGGAAATCCCAGATAAAATAGGTGCACTGCAGTGTGCTGTGTCTGGAAATCCCAGGTAAACTAGATGTGCTGCAGTCCGTGATAAGTCTGGAAATTCCAGGTAAACTAGGTGTACTGCAATGTGCTTTGTCTGGAAATCCCAGATAAAAAAGGTGCACTGCAATGTGCTGTGTCTGGAAAACACAGGTAAAATAGGTGTACTGCATGGTGCTTGGCTGGAAAACAAAGGTAAACTGATGTACTGCAGTATGATGTGTCGACAGAACTCAGGTAAACTAGGTGAATTGCAGTGTGCTGTGTCTGGAAAATCCAGGTAAACTAGGTGTATTGCAGTGTTACTCAGCTCTGTCTAGTAAACACAGATAAACAGTTGCTGCTTTGTCTAAAAAAAGGGTAAACTAGATGTACTGTAGTGTACTGGGCTGCAAAAACACAGGCAAACTAGGTGTACTGCCGTATGCTTTGTCTGAAAAACACACATTCAAGGTAAACTAGATGGCTTTTAGTTGACTAAGTCTACACAGGCAGAAATTTCCGGAGTAAGCACAACCCACGCAACAGTCAGATGTAAGCAAGGATTGGTTACAAAATGCAAAACTCGAGTACCCTCAGCCAATGATAATTGAGTTTAATAGATGAAACCCTCGCAGTCCATAACAACTCCTGATTGTTCACAGTAAAAAACCCTCAACCTAGAAGAAACTTTGTAACCCTGTATGTATTTCCCTACCTCGCATCCTGATATTCCATAAATCATTGTCTCTCTTTTCTTGTTCGGCCACAGCCTGTTATTTGCCTTGCCAAGAACAAGGAAATAATTACACTTGGAGATATTGCATTATTTCCCACCTGCTGACGAATTTATCAAAAAGCTTGTCTGTTTGACTATTAAAACTTTTTTGGATAAATTATTCATTCAACTAAACGAAAAAATAATGAACCCGTACAATGCATTTCATGTGATATAGAATGCAAACTTGTGGTTCGAAACAACACAACCATTTTTTGTTTGAAAAAAGTCATGCTGGTATACAACATGTCCACGGAGGTGAAAACAGTTTGTCTATAATACTGCCTACGTACTCCCTTACACATCAAAAACATTAACTTAATTGCTGTTTACGTACGCTTCAAACAATCTGTCCTAATGTTTGTTCTCACATTAGCAGTGAGAAAACGTTTTTAGCCTCACGTAACCTATACATGATTTACTGTGAAGACTTGAGAATTCAAATCCCCTGTCAAAGATTTCATACTGAGGTTAATCATGTATGGGCCTGTCAAGAGCTTCTTCAAAAGAAATGTTTTTTCTTGCCTCAAGAATTCATTTATAGATGTCAAAGACAGAACCAGCTTTGAAGTACCCTCTTAAACACACCTGGCTGGACTGCCCTTTGCTTTCCTTACGTCACTTCAGAAAGAACCCGATACCCCTGGTATATATATGTAAGTTCGACATCTATACAATTTATGCAACTGCTAATATTTAAACCATGATTACACTTGGACCAATTGGAGACTACAGTTTGCAATAAAACTAATCAAATATTAATTAGCAGTTCCTTTTTTGTTTCCCAGTACTTGGTGAGTCCTAGCATCTAAACCTGCGTAAATGTTTCGAACCAGCACCGCTAACTCGACGTTATTACGTACATGGACAACAAAACATTGTAGAAGTGAGAACATCATCTTGAACTCTTTTTAGTTTGTTTTTTTTTCACGTTAAGTGTTTTGCAAAGAATATACGCAGGTGCCTCCGTCGTGATGGACAAGTGCATCGCTTCACGCAGATATATAGCTCCATGACGAGAATGAGACTTGATATACCAATCAAGCAAAATGGAAAACTTGCAGAATGGAAGGGTTAGGCATGATCACAATCCAACGGACAGTACTTTGCGTTCCCATGGAAATGGAGAGCTCATTCCCAACAAGGTTTTGCTGGAAAAGCAGAAAAACAACATCAAACTCGTTCGGGCCCCAAACTTTTTTGTTGCAAGGCCACTTAAAGATTTTGATGCGACAGACAGTGACGTGAGTATCAGTTCAAAAACTTTTCTAAACTAGATGTATTTGAAGCACTTCAGTATGTTTTATAAACGGTTCTTGTTGTACTGTTATTGTTAGCACGTTTTTAATGAGCAAATGTTTGCTTGCACCGCAGTACTTTTCTACACACTGTTTTGCATCATAGGTTTGTTTGCAGTAGGAGATTAGACCATTGAACACTCAAGAAATCTCTTTCAGAATATTATAGCTGTTTTTTCTTTAGTGTTTCACTTCTCAAGCTGTTTTGACTATCCTAAGGGGGACTTGTTAATTGAAATATCAGCTGCCCCATGGGCAATCATTTCTACGATTTGTGTTCTGAATTTTGCCTGACATAACATTTTAGTGAAAATTAGTGACAGTAGTCAATACAAGAAAAAAATAGTTCACCAAGACTATCTATGGTCGAAATGTTTTGAGTTTTAATGAAATTTGTAACGAACTTTTAGCCTTCATAGTTATACCATAAAAATGTTTAAAAACAAGTTATCATAGGATTTTTTAGATTGCTTTAATTTAGGTTTTAGTTAGAAGTCTCAAGACATGAATCAGCAAAAAATAGCGCAAAGTTTATATATGCGTGACTCAATTTTCTCCAACCAGTTAAAGTTTTCGATAACCCAAGTGAAAATGTATCTATTTAAAACACTGTAGCATTGTCAACACGAAGTTTGAGTTTTCAAATATTTAGTCAAGAAACTATCAAACCATGTAACACGTGATGAAAAAAGAAATCTTGGAGAGTTTTAGACTGAGGTCTGCGTACAGTGAGAAGAAAAAGAATTATTTTGTAGTGCGGTCTTAAACATTCCAGTGAAAAATGTAACTATTCAAAACACTGTAGCATTGTTAATACGATGTTTAAGTTTTCAAATATTTAGTCAAACTCATGTAACACATGAGTGATAAACAAAGCTTTAGAGAGTTTTGCACTGAGGTCTGCGTACAGTGAGAAGAAAAAATATTTTAGCGCGGTCTTAAACAGAAATAAAACACACTTTTAATGGTGTACTAAGGATAAGATTTCTTTTTTTCTCACAGAGCATAAATAATTAGCTACATATTCCTGTTGTAGTTAAGTCAGTTCTATTTCTTGTTTTAGTTTTTGGTTTTCTTGAAAATTTACTAAATTGGCTGCTTTCAGTAGACTAAACAATGCAAGCCGGTTATAGCTTTGGAAATTTACTCTGAGTATTATCCATTCCTTTAGATAAACTAAATTTCTGTTTTTGGATCTATTGCCAAATAGAGTATCTAGTCGACCAAATCCTCATTAAAAACCACATGCCACAGTTTTGTTTGATAACACTGATGTTTGCATAAACCCATTTAAAATTCAAACCAAGATTAGAAAGAATAGCTCTAAAGAAAAGTTAAATTGTGATTATAGTTTTTCTTAACTAACACAGCGTTTTAATGTTATGTTTGTCCACTTGAAAATGGTTTTATACTGGAAGCATGATCGAAAGTCATGTTGCTTTGTAGTTTCAGATAAGAAACAGAAATAGTTTTTCAATAACAGTTTTTCCTGAAAAGAAGTGGGCGACTATAGCCTGCGGTGTGCATTGTTTTAATATCCAATCGTTGAGGGTCCTAGTTTTGTTTATGTACGTATACATGTAAATCTGCGCCTATCGGAACAACATTAAAAGAATAACATGCATGCATTGAGTCTGGTCAACGAACATATATATATATATATATATCACAGTTCCTCTTGTGCTTGAGCAAAACACCAGTCGTGGAAAAAAAGGAAAGAAAAAATAAATAAATGAAAATAAGTTATTAAATCTAAGTCGAATTTTTAAAAGAAAAAAAAAACTAGTTGTATAACTGCAAAGTTCTCATGGTTTCCCAATAGAAACCATTTCTGATGGTTTCCAGATTTAATTGTTACGGATAGCGAATGGTAAATCCGCGACTGTCCGAGACGCCTTTTTAAATTTGAAAAATCGATCCTGAGACTTAAAATACCGAAACACTAAACAAACCTCAAGCAAAATAGAGATTTCGAGTT
This sequence comes from Hydrozoanthus sils, assembly GCA_027575215.2. NCBI lineage: Eukaryota > Metazoa > Cnidaria > Anthozoa > Zoantharia > Hydrozoanthidae > Hydrozoanthus > Hydrozoanthus sils. The sequence goes on from JAOBRD020231843.1 coordinate 17,329, forward strand.
ATGCCGGAAACGCCGAGAACACGAGCGATTTTGTGAGAAAATCCGAGAATAGACAGTAAAAATAAAAAGTACGAGACTTCGAGCCGAGACAAAAAATTACGAGATTTTAAAAACAAACATTCGTGGAGACTTTTATTTTTTAAGGGACCGTTAGCTAATCCTTAGTGTCGAGGCTATTGCAATTTCTTTTGATTTAGAGCTACAAATCAAGTAAGTGATCGCATATCTATATTGAGATAAATGCACGTAAAAGGATTGATCTATGAGACATAGTTTACTGATTTTGAGTCAGCTAGGCTTTGATATAGAGTTGAAAAGAAAAATGAAGTCAAAATCTTTTGCAGTTACAACATCAAAGAACTACAAAGTCATTTTAAAAGCAAGATAGACTATAGTTTTTTAATATATAGAACATATCTTCTTTGTAGTTATAGACAGCAAGTAGTATTCTCGTAGGAGAGCGAGACTCGATCAGTTTGTTATCTATGTATATATTGTGTGTTGTGTAAGTGTAAAAATATTCCTCAACCACAAGACCAGAAAAAAACTGGAAAATACTTTAAGAGGCCAATAACTATATATAGTAACCAACTATTCTCAAATCACATGTAAATGTTAATGATTTCTGGATGTGAACCGAATTTAGGGAAAACAAAACAATGGAGCTTAGGTTGACGGGTATAAATATGCTTTCGGCCCAACTCAGACTCATTTTAGCCACAGACCAAAACATATTTATGCTCAAGAACATAAACTCTTTGTCAGTTTCTCTTACACTTGCCTTTTATTCATTACAGCATGTCAGAGTTGACCTCTTGAAGATGATCAGTTTCAAATGTATTACTTTTATTTTTGATTTATTATCACGTTGGATGGCATTGGTAATTTAACAATGTATGTCTTTTTGGCTCGCACTTTCATTGTTTTCTTTTAACGGGCTTAAATATATAGCCTGCAGAATTCTCCTTTGTAGCCCGTAAATGCGCCGCGATGCCCGAAAATGTGATTGTGGTATGTACAACTCTGTGTGGTCTTTTCTGGTCTGGCAAATGACACCACATCACGCAACCTCGTAACCAGGCCCCGTCATCTTTCTTGTCCCCGGTGAAAAAGCCTGAGAACGAGGTTGCACAACACATTGCTGTCTAATCTGGTTTGTTTTGTGTTTAGCGGCCTGCACCGGACACATTTTTGATGATCAGCCGTCGAGGGAGGTCTGGGCCTGACCAGTGCTATCGGTTCAACAGAGGACGCTCCCTATGGGTGATGGGACCGTTTCATCCTCTGCGGTTATCCGTCATTCGCCTAATTACCCATCAGTATCCTTGCTGCTGCATGTTCAGTAATGTTAAAAACTGTTTTAGGGATCTTAAGCAACAACGACGGCAACACCACCGACAACGGCAGAAAACGATATTGAATACAAACATAACTGCACTGCAAATAATGCACCGTGCTGGTCATATCTCTTATGTGGCCTTTTTATACACACAACTGTTTGAATCCTTCACGAATGGACGCCTTATACACGATAGTAAAACAGAACATAGTTGCATTGCCTTTCATGGGTCAGGAACAAACGAACAGCTTACTGTTGTTCTTGTATACTTTTATTTATCTAAATTTCTTTAAAAATGCGGAGATTTCTGTAAAATGCGGGAGATCGGGAGATCAAGCGAAAATGCGTAAGTTGGCATCTCTGCATGTGTGATCGAAAAGGGAGAGTAAAACTAAAAGGGTGTTATCTGTAAAGCACCGTTAACGACGTTGCCATTCGTTGGCTAAGGCCCCTATTGCCTGTCTTAATGACAGTATTAGTTAGTTAACCAGCTTGTGTTAATCGAAACATTGTCAACGTGTTTTTGGTACATTTCATCCTGGGAAGAAGACTCACAACAAAACAACATACAGAAAAAACTTGTTGGAAGCTAAAATACACTAGCTGCACATGCATTTATTAGTGTTCTGGTTGGTCTTAAAAAACTGGAATTTCCTTGAATGAGTCTCGAAGTTTTTCCACCGACCTACATCCTCTTTCCCCTTCCCCTGCCTTCCCCACCCTCTTCCCTTTCATCTCACTTTCTCCCTGCTCCCTCCCCCCCCCCCGTCCCAAACCCGTAGATCAATATGTAAATTTATGCTTTAAACTTCTCACACAAGTTACAAGTGATTTTCTGTTAACTCTGAGCAGATTTTTTGAAACGCTAGTGATATTTATTATAACGATCAACTGCATCTTCTTAGCAATGGTGGACCCCCCGGAGATGGCAGAGTAAGTGATTGTGGTTTGTACGTCACATATGCCTACTGCTACCTGTACATAGTTTGGCAAGTACTTGACAGTTATTCCAAGAGCGCATGCTGGATATGAGATGGTAAACATTTGTATAAACTCACACCCAACAACCGCGAATGGAATAATTGTTCTATTAAGTAACGTTCCGAGAAAGAACTAGGGAGGTCAACGGCAATGGAATGCAGAAAGGTGTTAATTGCGGTATTATTAAACTGTTGATCTGATTGGCTAAATTTTGAAAATGGACAATATCTTGATAAGTAAGCTGATGTATTTTTTTCTAGTCTGCTCATTCGTTCCTTTCTAATTGAAACATTTAAGAAAAATTCTACATGGGGAACATTGAAAATAAAAAGGTTTTCTTCGCTTTTGTTTTGGAGTTCTATGATTGGCTTAAATATCATAGCACAACAGAAACATTGCTTTAAAACAGAATTTCAATGCTTTTTACTTTAAAACTGTGTTGTATACTGGTCGTTGTATTCTCAGTATAAAAATTTAAACATTCTGGTGTGGGGAAAGCGAAATGCCGCAGAACAATGGGAGGTTCTTTCCTTCTTACACGGGCCATTACTTAAATTTCTTGTGGTTTCGAAGGCTATCGATACTGGAAAAGGACAGCTTAAACTTGTTCAGAATTGAAACACTACACAATCAGTTTCCAAATAAGGTCAGTTCGGTAAATGAGCTGACAACCGACATCGAGTGAGCCAATCAGAACGCTAGAATCGCAATATTCGAAGTTAAAAGTTTAACATAATCAAGAATTCTTAAAACACGTTGAGGCTGAGGAAAGGCGAAGAACTTCTGTTTTGGATGCTGCACAAGATTGTGGAAATATTATACAAGTTTGTTTTAAATATTTTGTATTTTTTATCACATTCTTTTTGCTGGTCATGATAGCGGCTTAAAGCATATTTGTGCTTCCAATTGATTTGTACGAACGGAAAATAACAACTGCACATGCACCCAGTACTAAAAAAAACATTTTAAGAACATTTGGGGCTAGCTGAAACCTTCAAATTACCTATCATACCTAAGAACATTCAGCATCAGCTCAAGAAATTAGACGTTCTTATGAAGATAAAAAGTGTATGAGCAGAATGCGGAAATACCATTGAAACTGGGATACTTGATTGTTGATAAAAGCTAAGTTAAAGCTAAATCCTTTCTCGAGCCTAAGTGGCTCATATGGCCGGCGCTTATCTCTGGTTTCTTTAGTGTTAAGTGGATGAGAGTCTTTGACTCCCCCAGGACAGGACACTAATCCATCGCAGGTTAGCTCTCAGCAGAACCGGTACTCATTTATACAGCTAAGTCGACTGGAACAAAGTCAGGTAAAGTGTCTTGCTCAAGGACACAACACAGTGGTCTGACTGGGGCTCAAACTCGCGACACTGCGCCGTCGATTGTTGATAAAAGCAGGATAAATAAAGAACTTAAAGAAGTCAAAGATGCTATCCTGCGAGGGAAAACACTATAATTGAAAACATGTTTGGATTCTTTTTGTGTTACAGATATATTTTCGCAGCGATATACACAACGGAGATGCTTCTCAAGATTATCAGTCGAGGGTTCGCTCTGCACTCATACGCTTATCTACGGGATCCCTGGAACATGTTGGATTTTGTTGTAGTTATTCTGGGGTAAGACGAGCGGTTCTTAAAGAGCATATGACACGAAATCAGTTTCTCGATTTTCAAAAAGAGAACTATAAAAAACATTGATTTGCCAAGTTTGAGAAACATACGATGAAAACAAGCCTAGACACGGCTTGTAAAATTTCAAACTTTTCGCTAAAAGTGTTCGCTCCAAAGTTACTAACAAGATGACGTTAGGTCACGCGTGTCTCGTCTCAATACACCAATATGGCGCCACAAAGTAAAGGAAAATAAGACGATTTGAAAACATTCGTAACTGCTAGTTTTCGAGAGAAACTCTAACAATTATGGTTGTTTTAAAATCGATTTTGGAAGGACTAAGGCGAGACGTTTGTAATCTGACGTCAGCTTGTTGGAGTTTGGAGGGAACACTTCTGGCAAGAAAAATTCAAAATTCTGCAAGCTGTATCTTGGGGTATTCTCATTGTATGTATCTCAAACTCGGCAAACCAAAGTTTTTTTAATTTATAGTACTCGATCTTTTTAAAAATCGAAAATTTTATCTTGTGCCATATACCTTTAAGTAACTCTGTCACTGCAAAGGTGTATTTTACTGTCATTTCAGCGATTTTCAGTGTTCTCGTCAGAAATTAGCAACATAAAACGTTAAGGTAGCCACAATACTTACAGCAGCGTTAAAAAATTGTAACAAATAAATTTTAAATAGCATAAAACCAATTATATATAGGTGTATACCAATTGAAACATTGTTGACGTTGACTGAAAATGACACCATACAAAGAAGACAATCGTTTGAATTAGAACGTAAAGTAATGGTCGAAAATTCATTGTCCGAAATGGAATCTCAATGGCAATTGTCTTGGTTGACTTGGCTTGAAGAGAGAACAGCGAATGATCAAAAATTTAGATTTAGAATTAACAACTTATAGCTTTCCGCGGCCAAAAAGTGCAATTCCATTTAATGAAGGAGCTAATGATTTGCATAAATTTTTGAGCTTATCTTTCTAAGTTTTTTTTATACATCATGATTCACAAAGGTTTCCATCGTGAATGTATTGCATCAGTACATAAAAAAAAATAAAAGTACGTGCTGTTACAAGCATGTGCAATAAAACAAAGAATATAAAACTCGTTTAATGATCCGAAAGGCGTTCATGGCGGATCTTAACTTAAGGTAGCTGGATCAGTTTGATCTATCAAGGCAGATTGGTAGTTAGTGTGTTTAATTCTTTAACTTTAAGTTGTTGCGAATGCCGTTGATTCTAACCTTTAACACGTTTCTTTTACTGTCCTTAGTTATGTTACCTTGGCTCCAAACATCGCCAACTTTTCGGGCATACGAACCATTCGAGTGCTACGAGCACTCCGAACAATATCTGCTCTTAAAGGTAAACCACTATTGCTTTAATTCGAGGAGCTAATTTGATGCTGGACTGATATACCGAGATATCCCACGATCCCTCCCCCCCCCCCCGATTATAAGTCCATCGATTTGCCAACGAGGATTCTACTCCGTATATAAGCCCACCCGGTTCCCCCCACCCCGTTTTTAAGTCCATTGACTGCATAAGTGCTCTTCGTTTCTTTTTTTTTTATTAAAATTTAACTTCAAAATTTTCAATCGAAAGTTATAGGCACAAGTGTTTTATAGATGTTTCCGAAATATATTCTCCTTTTACTTTGACGCACAATAAAGTATTATAAATGAACTCCAAATGTAATGGTACGTTAGCTGTAAAATAACAGTAGTTGACGCGTACTTTGTCACGTCGTACGGTCGTGGTGATCGTCACGAAGGTGAAAAGCGACCGCATGACGTGTGCAAGTGCGCGCCAACTACTGATATTTGACTTCCCCTTATGAAGTTATATATGCTCCGGGCTTTAAAGGATTTTACAGTATCACTTTTTTACCTGGATGTGGTTCAACTACAGGATTAAAAGCGATGGTGAACACTCTGATGAGGTCTATGATGATGTTGTCTGACGTGCTGATCCTGTTCATCTTCTTCTTGGCTGTGATGGCGTTGATTGGCTTACAGCTCTTTGCAGGAGAGCTCAGGCACAAGTGCGTTCTCGATCCGCCGCCCAACCTCACTGTCAGCTACCAGGATTATATCCTCAACGAAAGTACGTATTTTTTATTATAAAACAAAGAAAACGCGCGTTCTGATTGGCTGTGGTGACGTACCCTCACTATGAGTAGAGTGTACCTGTAAACGTCATCGCGGGGATTTACTGGCTTTTTATGTGGCTTATATTTACAAAAGAAATGTAAACTCGCATACTTGCTCTGTTTGTTGATTGAAACACATGTGAATACACGCGCGTATTCGTTTATATAAGTCTCTATATTTATGAGACACACGACTTTTTGTTTACTTAATCCTTCCTTCCGCTACACACTTTTTTCTTGTAAGAACCAGTAAGTTTGGCCGAGGCTCGTTGTTCTTAGTTTCTTTGCGATTTTAACCTTGAATTGTTCTTAAACTGTTCTTTTAATTACGTGTGATTTAAATCAAATAAAATCTAATCCTAAGACAGTATTGCAATAAATGTATTGGAAAACGAATTATAAGGAATTAACTTCGGGGTAAGTATACGTGTATAGCGTGTAATTTGAGGCAATGACAGCTAATAAAAAAGACAAACTTTAAAAGCGTTGTCATAACAAAAAACGTGTAGCTTAGCCCTTTCATATTCGCCTCGAACTTTCAGTGGGTCTCATCCGAGATCCCTCAAACTTAAACTTTCATTTTTATACCAAAAGCTAAAGCTAAGTGTTTTAATACCTTCGTCGATAAGGAATCAGTTAAGCACGGTCAGTGTCCTGGTATCTGTACAAATTCTTCCAGCATTGTGGCAATTTTAAAAGAACATATGACAGCTGTAACAAACCATATCTTGGACAATAATACTCAGCGGCGTAATTTCGCATTTTAATTTTAAGCATGGATACACAGTGCAACATTACATGCTACGTTGCGCGCAACTGAAACACACGGTTAAATCGTTGTATGCAATGATGCAAGAGTAAAATGGGTTTCTACTTCGCGAAACATTGTATGCATGAATTCCAGCGGTGGCTACACTTCTTCCCACTGCGCGCAACGATGCGTGCAATGTTGCAAGGTGTAGCTATACCTTTAGGAGATGGTGCAACATGATAAGAAAATAATTACTTGTACTTTGAATGACAAGGTTTTCTTTTCCTTGCAGGTTTCTGGTATCAACCAGATGGAGATCCTCTGATCTGTGGCAACAGCTCAACGTCACAGTACGTACACCTACTATTGGTTAAAAAAACAACTTGTAGGCTCGAGAGACCCCGGCCAGGCTTGGCCAGGCTAGCCTGCGTAGTTGGGAGGTCCTGGGACGCTCCAGTCCCCATCCACTTGTTTACACTTGTATTTATTTAACTTGCTTACACTTGTATTTTATTTATTAAACTGACCGATTCGAACGCGGGAAATTCATGCATTAGGCTTAAACTTCAGACCTAAAAGGATGCGTTTATCCCAACCAATACACTTGTTTTACTTTCTTTATCCACTATCGTCTAAATTTCTTTTTCTTCAACAAGGCTCTGCCCTAGAAACTACACGTGCCTCCCACATATCGGCGAGAACCCTGACTATGGCTACACCAACTTTGACAACATTGGCTGGGCGTTAGTTTTGGCATTTCAACTGCTGACTATGGACTTCTGGGAGAATGTCTTCAACAAGGTATTTGCAAGAAAAATACTGATAATAAGCGAAAGACGTGCAACTATATTGATTATGTATTGATTAGTACATACATGAGATTTAGGTATGTTGATAAGACGAATACTTGTACAATATCGAATAAGCCTGGTTCATACGTGTGAGATAAACACAAAAACAATCATAAGGAACCGATGTTCACAAACGTAAAATAAGCACAAGATAATGAAAAACACGCATGCGTAAATTCAAGAGTGGTGACGAAATGCTTATGCTTTTTTCATGGATGTTCACACTGGTAAAACAAATGAGTTAAGTATAAGTACAAGTACAAGAGAAAGAAAAATGTTTCTTTTTCTTGTCCTTGTTCTTATCTCACAAGAAAATTGGAAGATACTGGCGCTTCGGACAGAGCCCTTCGTCGGAGTAAAGTGTAAAAGATAAGTAGGGGGGTTATATTCAGGTTATTAGCAAGAAGGGAAGAAGAATGATGCAGATATTACGACATATTTTTAGTTATTTAGAGAAGCGCTTTTAATGCTAAACATTACACTGACCCATAAATGCAATTCTTTACTAACCAAAATGTAGTATGTTCAGTCTTTCTATTTGTCTCTTCATGTGCTTTTCTGTTCTTTTATCGTCTATCTGTAAATATCCATACGTAAGAAATTATATATTCTCCATTTATTAGTTACCTGTACTTTGCAGTCAGATTATTGTAAGTTTTGTGTGATTGAAGCCTTCCTGCTCTGTTAATATCATCTTACAAAATTTCCAGTAACAACTGACAAACTTTTTGACGATGTTCTCTTTGAACAGATTTTGGCCTCCAGTGGTGCGTGGTACGTTTTTTATTTCATCATAGCAATCTTCTTCTGTTCGTTTTACTTGCTGAACTTGGTGCTTGCCGTGGTGTCGCTTTCTTATGAACAGGAACTGCGATCGGTCGCTCATGAGGCAAGTAGAAAATATATAAACACACCTTTTTAATAACCAAAAAAATTGGCTCAGTTGCCGCAAAGATCTTATTTCGAGGACAATTTTCAGCCTCAAAGTGTTCATGTTTTGCTTTAATTTTTTTTGCATTTGCCCTTAACGCCTCGCTTCGTAAAAATTACCATAGACGATGCGCTCGACCAATAAAATAGTCTTGGCGGGAAATCCACTCCCGTATACGGATATACCAGCGTGCGGGCAACCAGCTCGTGGTATATAGTACAACATACATAGACAATTCTGTTTTTTCTAAACTTTCTATTTCAGCCTCAGTGTTATTATTAATTTTTTTTTAGAAAAAGTGTAAAGTTCGTAAAGATTGTTTGCAGTAGCAACAGAGCCAGGGAGAATTACGACTGAAACTTATAGCCGTCACTCTATTTTATTATCAGAGTTGTTGCCAAATTCAATTGAATTAATTGTACCTTTTTTCTATTTAAGTATGTGCAAAAAACAAAGTCGAAGAGAAAAGACACTACGTACACCGTGGATGAAGAGACCCTCCGGCGCCTTGTTCCTTTGGAAAAAAAACTCGATGTCCAGTTGAAAGCGTTGAAAGCTATCAAGAGACAAAGACAAGCTCTTTTGGTGCTACAGGCATTGAACAAAAACAAGCAAGCACCGACGCTACTGCAACGGCTGGGTTGTAAAAACACTTTCAAAGACGTGTTGGAGGAAAAGATCAAATATGAAAATTTAAATCGGAACCCACACGAAAAAGTTTGGCAGAGAAGATTACGGAAGTTCCAACATCTTATGTGTGCGTTTATGGCCCATCCAGTTTTTGAAACTATAATTATGACTTTTATCATCCTCAACACCGCTGTTCTTGCTCTGTATTACCACGGTATCGATCCGGAAATGACGAAATACTTAGACATCACGAACTTGGTAAGGTTTCACTAAACTACACCCTAAGTCTTTGTTCAGAAGTCGAATTTAATGTTGCTGACAGTTCCTGGGAGTTTCAGTTCCTGAGTGCAGATATGGTTTCAGATAAGATATCATCCTGAGTAAGGTACCATCCCGAGTAAGATATCATCCTGAGTTAGATATCATCCTGAGAAAGATATCATCCCGAGTAAGATATCATCCTAAGTAAAATATTATCTTGAGGGAGATACCATCCTGAGCAAAGTATCATCCCGAGTAAGATACCGTCTTGAGTAAGACATCATCCTCAATAAGATATCATCCCGAGTACGATACCATCCTGAGTAAGATGTCATCTTGATCTTGAAGAAAATATCATCCTGCTAAGATATAATCTTGAAGAAAATATTATCCTAAGTAAGATATCATCCTGAGTATAAGATGTCACCCTGAGTAAGATATCTTCCTGAGTAAGATATCATCCCGAGTAAGATAGCATCCCGAGGATATCATCCTGAAGAAGATATCTTCCCGAGTTTGATTTATCCTGAATAAGATATCATCTTGAAGAAATTATCATCCTGAGTAAGACATCAGTAAGACATAATCCTGAGTAAATATACTCTTGAGTAAAGTATCATCCCGAGTAAGATAAAATCCTTAGTAAGATATCATCCCAAGTAAGATATCATCCTGAAGAAGGTATCATCCTGAGTAAAATATCATCCTGAGTAAGGTATCATCTCGAGAAGATGTCATCCTGAGTAAGATAAAATCCTTAGTAAGATATAATCCTGAGGAAGATATCATCTTGAGGAAGATATCATCCCGAGTAAGATTCCACCCGCGAATAAACGAACATAGTTGTGCTCAAATCTTTACATAATAACCAACTCGGCTAAACGCGTTACGTTCCTATTTGTTCACAGTTTTTTACGATTACATTTGTCTTGGAGATGGTTTTGAAACTGTTAGCTCTGGGACCCGTGTTTTATATTCAAAGCAAGTGGAACCTGTTCGACGGAATGATCGTCGTAGTCAGTGTAATTGACACTCTAATGGAGTTCATGCATGTTTCGGACAGTAAATCTGGAACGAGCGTGTTCAGAACATTTAGACTGGTATGTGCCCTGTGCCCTTAGTTTGTACACTAACCGATCACTTTTACTGTTTGTTGCTATAGCAACGTTAGACACGTGTGACTCATACTCATACTCTCTCACACACATTGAACACAATGACTCTTTCTTAGTTAAACATCTTTAACTAAATGCAAGCTGAGATATTGAATTGTTAATTTATAATGGCATGGTAAACGTACTGGTTTCAATCGAGTTTTCCCATAGAAATATATACAAGCATGAACATAAGATGTATGTGTACATTTTTGTCATTACTTAGTGTTTCCTAACTTATATATTTTTCTATGTGCTTTTTGATATATACTGATGAAACATATATGTAGAGTGAATATGGAGGTTATTAACTGATGCATGGACTACTTCCTCATGATCTACGAGACAAAACTGTATTAAAATCCATACGTGTATATTTGAGTAGTCCACGTAAATATTGGTATACTAGGTAATGCACATAAATAGTTATTATTAATTTGTGTAACCTTCCCGTTTTCTGTAGTTTCGCGTAATCAAGTTGGCACAGTCGTGGTCGACTATGGGCAAGCTCCTTTCAACCATAGCCAGCAGCGTCGGCCAGCTTGGCAACGTAACTCTAATCCTTATTCTAGTTATATACATTCTAGCTGTTGTTGGAGTCAAAGTGTTTGGCAAGATGTATACTCCAGAGGCATTTGGAGAAGATGGTGTCCCAAGATGGAACTTCAAAGATTTTCCTCATGCTTTTATGATGGTGTTTCGCATCTTGTGCGGAGAATGGATCGAGCCTTTGTGGGACTGTATGAGGGTTACCAACCCCGCCTCAATTCTCTTCTTTGTTCCGGCCTTTGTCATTGGAAATTTTATTGTAAGTATAAAAGACAGCATCTCTGAATGTTACCCTAAAGATTCTAACCTGTAGGCTATATCGAGTTAATGGCATCAAAGCATATCTACCTTGTGATAGAAGAGGAAAGTTTCAGTCATTGTTACTTGTTTAATGGTTTGAGACAAAGGTTTCTTTGTTTAGGGTTCCGAAAGTGTTTAGGTTTGAAAAGGTTTGTTTGTAAATATTATACCTGAGCTGAACTCGGATACAGACACCACAGAACGAAAAGAGCATGTGCATTGTGTTTTTAAAATCATATTTAATACAGAATGTTTTTCGTAAGAGATTGATAAAAAAATACACACTTAGACAATGAAATTCCTAAAAGGGGTCCATGGTTTCAAACCTTATGATCTGGAACTCAGATCTTATAGAGACTGTGTCAACGTCTTCTTGTTGCACAGTGGGTGAGAGTGTCTGGCAGTCAATCAGAGGGTCTTGGGTTAAAAACTCGCTTGAGACTTTAAGTTCTTTCTGAGTCAAAACTTGTGTGACAATTTTGATTTTAAAAAAACTAACTCTTCATTTTTACCCTAGAAGAGTACACATAAATTACACTATCCACCTGTCTAAGCTTACCGATGTTTTATAAACATTCGATATTCTCTTTTTTCTTGCAGATTCTAAACCTCTTCCTTGCTTTGCTCCTAAACGCGTTTGACAGCACCGATGAAGAGGAGAAAGATGACGATGACGATGACTCGTTCGCTTCTCGCATGAAGGGTTGTTTCAAGTTGCTTTCTCAGACAAATAAAACCAATTTCAGGGTGTCGACAGTGAAGGCAGGAACGAGCATCTACGAGTTGCAGGTACTGCAGCCATCTTTTGGAGCAGCCAACGGAAACCGCTCCACCGCACTGAAAAACTCAAACAACAATGAGTACTCACCGATGGATCTAGGTAATGTAAGATGTTCAGTTGGTTTATTGCTTGGACTATATTCTAAGTCACTTGTATGAACATGATTGCTTCTGACGACTATAATAAAAATTCGATATCATTCGATGCAATACGAAACGAGAAGATACGATGTTGTATAAAAGACAAGGTAAAGTGAGCATTCTACTTTTGCGTGGTCCATTCTCGCATTCTTGCCTGCGTTTACCCGAGTGGTCCACTCTCACATTCTTGCCTGCGTGGTCCATTCTCACATTCTTTCCCGCGTTGTCCACTCTCACATTCTTGCCTGCATGGTCCACTCTCACATTCTTGCCCGCATGGTCCACTCTCACATTCTTTCCCCCGTGGATAATTTCCACATTCTT
>JAOBRD020231843.1:30193-41760 GCA_027575215.2 Hydrozoanthus sils
CATGGTCCACTCTCACATTCTTTCCCCCGTGGATAATTTCCACATTCTTGCCCGCATGGTCCACTCTCACATTCTTGACCGCATGGTCCACTCTCACATTCTTGCCTGGGTGGTCCGATCTCACATACTTACTCCCGTTGTTCGTTCTCACATTCTTGCCCCCATGCAACACTGTTCCCAGGGCTTTTCCCTTGGGTTGGGGTTAGGGAAAAGCCCTCGGAACGAGGTTGACCCCCGTGGTCAACTCTCACTTCCTTGCCTGCGCAGTCCACTCTCGCATTCCTGCCCGCGTGGTCAACTGTCACATTCCTGCCCGCGTGGTCACCTCTCTCATTCCTGCCTGCGTGGTCACCTCTCACATTCCTGCCTGCGTGGTCACCTCTCACATTCCTGCCCGTGTGGTCACATCTTACATTCCTGCCCGCGTGGTCAACTGTCACATTCCTGCCCGCGTGGTCACCTCTCTCATTCCTGCCTGCGTGGTGACCTCTCACACTTCTGCCTGCGTGGTCACCTCTCACACTCCTGCCTGCGTGGTCACCTCTCACACTCCTGCCTACGTGTTCACCTCTCACACTCCTGCCTGCGTGGTGACCTCTCACACTCCTGCCTGCGTGGTGACCTCTCACACTCCTGCCTGCGTGCTGACCTCTCACACTCCTGCCTGCGTGGTGACCTCTCACACTCCTGCCTGCGTGATGACCTCTCACACCCCTGCCTGCGTGGTGACCTCTCACACTCCTGCCTGCGTGGTGACCTCTCACATTCCTGCCCGTGTGGTCACATCTTACATTCCTGCCCGCGTGGTCACCTCTCACATTCCTGCCCGCGTGGTCCTTTCTCACATTCTTGCCCGCGTGGTGCACTCTCACGTTCTTGCACACATGGCGTACTCTCACTTTCTTTCCCGTGTGATTCGACTGTCAATTTCTAAGTACGCGCACACTATTTCTAAATTTAAAGTTTTCAAATGTATTTCTAATTTTCCTGCATGGTAAGGAAAATCTCATGTTTCATTATTCTTAAGCTTCTTATAATCTAGACTTTTCGGATAAGTAACTTTTATTCCCTTGGTATACATGGTCAACGCAGGGATAGGAATTGGACCGGACCGGAGAACCTACAGCGTGGATGTAGACAGCTGCATGCCATCCTGCTGCCCCCAGCCGAGCTGTTCCTCGGGAAACTTTTACTGGATGAAACTTCGCTGTAGAATCCGTCGATTTGTCGGAATGAAATATTTTGAGTGGTTCATTTTGTTTGTAGTACTAGGAAGCAGTGTAACACTAGTAAGTGATTATTCGTTTTAGAGTTTAAATTTTTACTGTAATTTTTTGTAATATATGTACTTTTAAGTTTTAAACACACCTACTAGTTAGTTAACTGGTTAGCTTTTACATGCTTTTACCTGCCTTGTTTATATTTTATGTATTCTAACTTGAAAGTACTACTTTAAGTTTTGATTATCTTTTCTAGTTTGCTAGATTGATTTTAACTGCGAGCACAACAAGGTCATTAGGTCTGCTATTGACAAATTAAAACATTAATATTGTTATTAATATTAATATATGTAGTGCTAAGATGTATAAATGCAAATTTTGACCTGTATAGGGCGCATAGCGTAACCTATACTGTCCAAAGGAAAGTAAACTATTTTCAAAAAAATATCATATACTTAGCCTGCGTGCAGACACCAGTCTCCGCTCGGCCAATTTATGAAGCGAGTATAGTATAGTGGCTTTCTGCATCTTTTTCAAAACACACTTTCAAGATTCTTCGTAGTTTGTTCTAATTCCTTGGACCATCCTCCCAATGCATCAATAATGATGTTACATTGCTGTACCTTGTGTAGCCAGGGTACTGTTTTTATTATTATTATTATTATTATTATTATTATTATTATTATTATTATCATTATTATTATTAATAGTATTTTATTATGTGATAGTGTCTGATATTGAAAAGAATATAGCGCTTTTGAAAGTACCCTGCAAACAAGCTCTCCTGTAGCGGCTGGGAGCGAGTTGCGGCTGAGAGTGCGAGAGCCTGAATGTTTGCACTTTCAGATGAGTTCATAGGCGGACGTTAATAAAAAATAAAACTAAATAGTTGGTTAGCCACCCGCGCGACCATTGAAAATGCTGCCAATCAAGAATAATTTAAAATAAATTTTAAAAAACTGCCAGCCCCATGAAAGTTTGTCACAAAAGATGCAAACTAACCATAATTTTTATTTGGTCTAAATTTACCCGGACTAGTGGTTGAATTTTAAAACTTTCTTACAACTGATTTCAGATATTCGAAGATGTTCATCTTGAGAACAACCCAAAGCTTGCCGATATACTGAACAAGTTGAACTTTCTCTTCGTTGGAATATTTACTCTTGAGTTCGTTCTCAAGATCCTTGGCTACGGAACCGTTCGATATTTCTCCTCCATGTGGAATTGTCTCGACTCAGTCATTGTGGCCGTAAGTATTTAACTCAATACCTTGATGAAGAATAGTTCGTCTGAGAGCTAAATTGATACAAATACAGTTCTCTGTGATACTTTTAATATAAAACACTTAACAGTCATAGATTCAAACTGTAGTTGGGAGGGTAGTGAAAAACGACGAAACGAATTTCTTTTTATGCAGTTTTTTTATTATCTAAACCAAAAGTTGATACCGGAGGGAGGGGGAACTCCCTTAAAATGAATAGGGTGCTCTGGGACCTTTTAGCACCAAAACAAGACCCTCGCATATTTTTTAGGGTTTCGAACTGACACCGTGCCTTTTAGAGTCGGTTTTCGAACTTCACTCAAGAATTTGCAGATTAAAACAGGATCATAAAAAACAAATCAATATTCATGAACTTCAACAATACATCAACATTGTTTCTCCAAAATCCAAAAACTTGAACTTTTGTTAAAGATGTCAAAATCAGCCTCAAGCGATTGTCAGACCTTTATCCTGGTCGTAGTTTTAGGGTCAGAAATAAGAACCTGAGTTAATCTATGCGTACCTTTTACGGTCATTTTCAAAATTGTCTGCAGAACATCCCTTTCCATTTCTTAGGGGAGCTCCCCCCTTTGATTTGATTCTTCGTCAAATTCACTGAAAAATTGTTTTCAGACATCGTTAGCTTGCTTAGCAGAAGACAAGGACATGGCCATATTTCGGTCCCTGAGGACTGTCCGTGCGTTGCGCCCTCTCAGAGCAATTTCTCGCTTGGAAGGAATGAAGGCAAGTTAGCTAACATCTTGTAGAAGAACAACATGTGACATGCTGTTAAGCATCTTCAGGAACTGTGATTTTAAGCATAGTTAATGCAAACGGACTGGTTAGGAAAACATTGTGTGTGTCTTTGTTCGTCTGTTCCTTCAGTTGTTTGGTATTAATCCCGCACAAAACGTGCACAAAATACAAAAGGTTTTGAAATGCAAAACAATATTTAGATGTCAAAAACCTAAACTACTGGATGACTAAATTTGTTCAAGAAGTGACAATACCGTCTAAATTAGGTCAGTTATCCCCCAAGATATTGTTGCTTTGTTGGTTCATAAATAAGCAAGAGCCGGTTGTTCGAAAGCCAATTAACTTTAAACCAGGGTTAACTCTTAACAAAACCTATTGGTTGTCGTGGTAATTAACCCTGGATTAGGGCTAATCGTCTTTTGAACAACTGGACGCGCCCGACTACCGTTCCTCAAAACCAGATCGATACTAACCCAGAGACCCTATGCATAAATGGCGGCGATTTAATTATTCTTTTTAATAAGCGCAACTAGCCTCGTTTTGGGTCACATATTTTTTTGAAAGTTTAACTCAAGAACGAGGCTAGTTGCGCTTAACAAAAGAATATTTAAATCGCCGCCATTTATGCATAGGGTCTAGGGTTAACTTTTTAACCCATGTTCCTGTTTCCTACCTTCTGGAGCTTGCTTTAGGCTGAGATTTTTGGGTTGACCTGTTTGTTTTATTGGTAAATCTGATAAGTTTTCTGTAAGCATAATAAAGCTTTACTTATGAAGAAATTAATGTTTGAATTTTGTCTTAATCCAGGGTTAAGTTAATCGAGATTTTGAGGAAGCGGCCTTAACAAACATTTAACACATGTGTAAAAAACGTGTGTTCTTAGAACTGGTGTTTCGTTGGGTTTCTAATTCATCCACCTGACCACGATGGCGACTGAGGTTGGTTAAGTCACAAGTTAATGGTGAATTTGAGAAAGTTGTTTGAAAAACTCGGGCTTTGTATTTCTTTAAGGCATATTCACACTAGAGACAACAAACGCAAGCACAAGGACATTTCCACTTTGAAATTTGTGAAGCAAGAGCAAACGCAAGGACAAAGTGTGCGCAAAAGAAACGAAAATTTCCTTTTCTTGCGTCTGTGTTTGCATCTTTGGTGTGAACACGCCTTTAAGCCTAGTGCTTTCATTTGTTTTCTCGTGCTAGGAAACCCAATGAAACACTCACCCTCGTTTTTTAAATATTACATCAAACAAAAATGGTAACAAGGTCTAATTCTGTTGTTCTCTCTCACAGGTTGTCGTAAACGCCCTATTTGCTGCCATCCCAGGAATAGGAAACGTTCTGTTGGTTTCTCTCTTGTTTTGGCTCATATTTAGTATCTTAGGTGTGCAGCTGTTTGCAGGGAAGTTTTACAAATGTATCGACGACGATTGGAACCTAATTGAAGCCCAGATAGTGCCCAACAAAACGGCCTGTCTTAGTCACCCGAATGGATATCGTTGGGTCAACGCCAAGGTTAACTTTGATGACGTCATTAATGGTTTTCTTGCGTTGTTTCAAGTGGTAAGAACTGGTTATGTTATGTTTTCCTTATTTGTTATTGTGAACACAATTATGTAATAAATCGTATGGTGAGATCGGAAAGCATGTTTTGACCCATCTAAGTTACAGACTGGTTGATTTTGAAACTTCTCCAGGATTTTCACAAGTTTTTCACCAGGTCACAATATTTTCCACCAGGTTGATAATTTGTTTTAACCAGGTTTGCTTTAGGGCATGTCCATTCTAGTGTTAATGGATACAGGTTTATTTTCTTGAATGGACCTGAACACAATCTTAAGCACACTCGCTTCTAGTTCTATTAGTCGGTCAAAACATTCTCGTTAACACCTGAAACAATGAATGCAAGCGTTCACGGTTCGTTCAACATAAAACAAAGCGCCCTTTTTCATTCTTTTTATTTCCCTTTTGAGACTAAATGCGGGCTTTCCTAACCAGTCCGTACGTAACTACGACTTAACTCTAAGCGTTTCTGGTTGGGAATGAAAGAGCTCGTACCCATAGCACTAAAATGGTGTTAACAGTGCCCAATGCTTAACTACTGGTTGTAAAATAAAGGAGTATTGTTACACGGACTTCTAGTCGATTCCGCAGCGTGAAAAAAACGTCTGAACGTGTTTAACTCTGTCTTGCTAGGCAACATTCGAGGGGTGGATGGAAGTGATGATAGACGCGGTGGATGCAACCGGGGTAAGTTTTGTGCTCAAAAGTTTTACTGTTGTCAGCCTTGATAAGACGTTTCGCAAGCTCGAACTGAAACTGCTATTTGCATTTTCGTTTCACCCTCCAAAATCACTTTTCTCCAACCCTTTTTACTCTATATTACTCTTTGCGTTCCCCAATGCTTTATCACTGATCCCCATTACGCACAGCACTCAATAAACCTTTTTTTTTGTTCATCACTACTTTTGGTCCTCCACGATTCCTTAATGACCAGCGTTACTTCTAGCTCTTCAGGAACACTAATTGTTGTACATCACTACTTCCTGTCCTCCTTGAACCCTAGTTATTGTTCATCACATCTTCCTGCCTTTCAGGAATCCTAGTTATAGTTCATCACTAACTACTTTTAGTCCTCCACGAATCCTATTTGTTGTTCACCAATACTTCTAGTCCTCCTGGAACCCTAGTTATTGTTCATCACATCTTCCTGTCTTCCAGGAATCCTAGTTATTGTTCATCACATCTTCCTGCCTTCCAGGAATCCTAGTTATCGTTCATCACTTCTTCCTACCTTCCAGGAATCCTAGTTATCGTTCATCACTAGCTACTTTTATTCCTCCAGGAATCCTAGTTATTAATGTTCACCAACACTTCTTTTCCTCCAGGAATCCTAATTATTGTTCATCGCTACTTTTAATCCTCTAGGAATCCTATCTGTTGTTCACCATTACTCATAGTCTCCCGGGAATCCTAGTTCTTAATGTTCACCAACACTTCTAGTCCCCCTGGAATCATAATAATTGTTCATCACTGTTTTTAATCCTCTAGGAATCCTATCTGTTGTTCACCATTACTCATAGTCTCCTGGGAATCCTAGTTCTTAATGTTCACCAACACTTCTAGTCCTCCTGGAATCATAATAATTGTTCATCACTGCTTTTAATCCTCTAGGAATCCTATCTGTTGTTCACCATTACTCATAGTCTCCCGGGAATCCTAGTTCTTAATGTTCACCAACACTTCTAGTCCCCCTGGAATCATAATAATTGTTCATCACTGTTTTTAATCCTCTAGGAATACTATCTGTTGTTCACCATTACTTATAGTCTCCCGGGAATCCTAGTTCTTAATGTTCACCAACACTTTTAGTCCTCCTGGAATCATAATAATTGTTCATCACTATTTTTAATCCTCTAGGAATGCTATCTGTTGTTCACCATTACTCATAGTCTCCCGGGAATCCTAGTTTTTAATGTTCACCAACACTTCTAGTCCCCCTGAAATCATAATAATTGTTCATCACTGCTTTTAATCCTCTAGGAATCCTATTTGTTGTTACCAATACTTCTAGTCCTCCTGGAACCCTAATAATTGTTCAACAATGCTTCCACTATTCAAGAAATCCTAGTTATTGTTCATCGCTACTTCTAATCCTTTAGGAATCCTATTTGTTGTTCATCACTACTTCTAATCCTTCAGGAATCCTATTTGTTATTCACCAATTCTTCTAGTCCCCCAGGGATCCTAGTTATTGCTCGCCAATACTTCTAACCCTCAAGGATTCCTAGTCTTTGTTCACCACAACTTCTAATCCTCTAGGAATCCTATTTGTTGTTTGTCAATTCTTCCTTATCATTGTTCATCAATGCAATGCTCCAAGAATCCTAGGTGTTTACCAACACTTCTAATCCTCCACTAGTCTTAGTTTTGGTTCACCATTACTGCTAGTTTTTAAAGAATCCTAGTTAACGTTTATCACTATTTCTAATCCCTTTCTAAGGAGTTCTGATTAATGTTCAGCAATACTTCTAGTCCCCCATGAATTCTATTGTTCATTACTTCCAATCCTCTGGACAGGAATCCTAATTTTGTACGTTGTTACTTTTAGTCCTTCAAAAATTCTAGTTACTGGTTATCGCTACTCCTAGCCCTCTAGGAATCCTATTATTGTTCGTCACTACTTCTAGCCAAAGAATCCTAGTCACTTTTCACCATTTTTTAGTCCTCCAGGAATCCTGGTTATTGTTCGTCACTACTTTTAGCCAAAGAATCGAAGTCACTTTTCACCATTTTTTTAGTCCTCCAGGGATCCTAATTAATGTTCACCAATATACTTCTAGCCCTCCAGCTATTTATTTATTAGACATTCTAGTCCTCCATGAATCATTCTTATTGTCCAGCATTACTTCTAGTCCTTCAGGAATCCTACTAATCGTTCATTTCTCCGAGCCCACAAGAATCCTACTTACTGTTTTTCATTACTTCTAGCCCCCTCCTCCAGGGGTTCTTATTTGTTTTCATCATTATGTCTAGTTCTCCAGCAAGTTAAGTAAAAGTAATGGTGAACCTGTAGTGATACGACTTTTTTTGCCTCACTCGAGACATTTTTTGTTCCAATACTAATAGAAGTTTTTGCTTTTGATTTAGGTTGATTTACAACCCGAAGAGGAGAAAAATTTTTCAGCTTACATCTTTTTTATACTGTTTATCATTATTGGAGCATTTTTTGTCCTGAATTTATTTGTCGGGGTCATCATAGACAACTTTAACAGCCTTAAGAGAAAGGTATGGAAACAAAAAGAATTTATTACTCATCAAAAACGTTAAATTTTCGTTCCGGATGCACAAAAGCAAATTTGTTGCAACAGTAGTAGAGTAATTTATAATGGTAAACAATTGATAATGAAAATCATTAAATAAGCTTATTTAGACATGTAATATCAAGGAGCACATAAGTTCTGTTCATGTTTGCTTTTTACGTTTTGCGTATATGTACATGTATTTTCCAAGCACGGCCTGCGTACAAACTACTCTGTATATGTTCTCATTTATCAGTTGTTTGTACCGCTCTCTATATCGTAGTTGTGTACATTTTTGAGTGGGATACAGTTGAATACCGTAAGAGTGCTGTCAGGCCATCCGGCTTATTGAGTTTGTGAGCATTACTGTATATGTGTGGGTGCATTTGCACGGTATTATGAAAGATAACAAGTATTAATTGCTTACACATTCTAAAATTATTTCGCAGTACGACGAATTGTCCGATATTGGGATGCTATTAACGGACGACCAACGCAAATGGGTCAACATCCTCAAAGATGCTGTTAAGAAACCACCCGACAACCTGTCGTTCCCCAAGGTATTAAGTTCGACGTTCATCATAAAAGCACAATTTCCTCAAATGTGATTGGTGCATAAACTGATGCATATTGCGCCAATAAACCTGCAAACTTGTAATCGGACAGTTTAAGTAACGATCCGAGTAAGAACTAGGGAGGTAAACGGCAATGGAATGCAGAAAGGTGCTAATTGCGATATTATCAAACTGTTGATCTGATTGGCTAAACTTCAAAAATGGATAAATCTTCATAAGTAAGCTGATGTATTTCTTTCCATTTCACTCATTTATTCCTTTCTAGTTGAAACATTTCTATTTTTAATTTAAGAAAAATTCTACTTGGGGAACATTGACAATCAAAAGGTTTTCTTTGCTTCTGTTTATGACTGGCTTAATTATTATAGCACAAAAAACACTGCTATAAGATAGAGTTTCACTGCTTTTTTACTTAAAAACTATGTTGTACACTGGTCGATGTATTCCCAGTATGAAATATTAAACATTCTGGTGTGGGGAAATGTGAAATACCGCAGAACAAGGGGAGGTTCCCTAGTTATTACACGGACCTTTACTTAATTGGACACTTGGCTGTAACGAACACCTGTAATCCTACAATTACATGAGCCAATCATATTAAGTCCGGTTACAATTTTGCAGACTAACTAGTGCAGAATGCATCAGTTTATGCATCAATTTCACCTGAGGAAATTGTAATTTTTATGATTATCTGAATTAGTCAGTGGTGATTTTCATCAGGATAACCTCTTACTGTTAAACTTTCAACCTCGAACATTGTTTCTAGTGTTCTTATTGGTTCACTCAATCTCGAGCTCGGTTATTTTACACTTATTCTACTTCAATTGAGGTGGATAGTGGCAGAATATCTACTGAGCGTCGATGGCGCGAGGTGGATATTCACTAAGCCACTATTCACCGAAATTGAAATAGAAAAAGTGTTTTAGTGTATACCAGCAAGGCAACTCGTCTATAGAAATTTCCTTTCAAGAAAACGAAAGATTTTTAAGAAAAGAAAAACACTTTTATTACTTGAATCACTGAGCGTGGCGAGATTCGCGCGTGATCAGTCTAACATATGTAACAAACGTGTTTTGACAGTTGGTCAACTACAAAATGTCGCGAATGACGTACAACAGAGACATTATTTAGGCTGTCTTAAATATTTCGTGTTTTTATAGCAAACTTTTTAAGAATCGTGATCCGAAACGGACGCGAAGCGACTACCTCCGTCCGCCATTTTGCTTGGATGTCATTATCTACTATTTCGGAGGTAAATATTGTCTCACTACTACTATTTCTAAACCAATCAAATTGCGCGTAGCCGAGCTGTGATATACTAAAAAAGCTCATATACCGAATTGGCCATATTGTTGCAATTATGATAAAATATGGTTGTGAATAAAATTAAGCTGTAACGGTTCGAATCTGAGTAGAACTGCTGCAACTAACGAAACTCATGTTTGATCTCACTACGCAGAACCCCATCAGAAGATCTCTATACAAGTTTACGAGTAGCACAAAGTTTGAGTTCACTATCATGGTAGTGATTGTGCTGAACATGTTTGTAATGATGATAAAACATTATGGACAATCTAAGGACGTCGACTACGCACTCAATATCCTTTGTAATGCTGAGCTGATAATATTGAAATGTGTATCTGGGGGGTGGGCTCCCTTTAAGAAAGGATAGAGTGGTGGGCTGACCGTTGAGGGTGACAAACAAGACCCTGGCGTACCTTATGACACCTTACCTTTTAGAGTCAGTTTTCGAACTTCACTCAAGATTATACAGATTAAAACAGTGTCATACGAAAATAATGAATTCCAAACTTTAACAGTTCAACGTTTTTCTACAGTTCGAAAACTCGAGCTTTTATTTTGATAAAGCAGTGGTCGTGGTGGTAATGTACAATTCGTGTTCATTTAAGTTCAAGCAGATGAGTCATGACTTAATACAAGGGCGAATGTTAGCTATGTAGGAAGATCTTTAGGTACACATTCTTGTTCATTTCAGTTTAAGCATGTGCTTAAACTGAACCGCTGCCTAGTTGGATCAATTGCTAAGGCGCCAGTCTGTCGTGCGGGAGGCCCGGGTTCGAGTTCCGGTGCCAAACCTTCACTCAGTCTTAAAATAACTAAGGAGAGGTTGCTGCCTTTGTTCTAACATCTGCAAACGGTTAGACCTTCGCGTCTTCTCGGACAAGGACGGTAAAAAACTGTTGCAGACCTCGAATCCTATGTGCCTGTTCTCCCGTGACTCATTGAGTCAAAGTGTTAGAAAAATAAGCGAGTTAAGGATTGTTTGACTTAACGCAAGCCGCGATATCTCGGCCTACACAAATTTGCAACTTTGCCTTCACCACTATCTTCGTAATGGAAGCAATACTGCGGTTCATTGCCATGGGAACAAGTTACTTTAAGAAGTACTGGAACATCTTTGACCTTGTTATAGTAGCGACTGCTGTCATTGGTGAGTTCCATCGTTATCGTGACCGAGTGTGTGCAAGTACTGATAACAATTTCTAGAACGGCTGTCATTGGTGAGTTCCATCGTTATCGTGATCGAGTGTGTGCAAGTATTGATAACAGTTTCTAGAGCTGCTGTCACTGGTGAGTTCCATCGTTATCGTGATCGAGTGTGTGCAAGTACTGGTAACAGTTTCTAGAACTGCTGTCATTGGCGAGTTCCATTGTTTTCGTGATCGAGTGTGTGCAAGTATTGTTAACAGTTTCTAGAACTGCTGTCATTGGAGAGTTCCATCGTTATCGTGGTCGAGTGTGCGCAAGTATTGATAACAGTTTCTAGAACTGCTGTTATTGGTGAGTTCCATTGTTATCGTGATCGAGTGTGTGCAAGTACTGGTAACAGTTTCAAGAACTGCTGTCATTGGAGAATTCCATTGTTTTCGTGATCGAGTGTGTGCAAGTATTGTTAACAGTTTCTAGAACTGCTGTCATTGGAGAGTTCCATC
>JAOBRD020231844.1:0-25129 GCA_027575215.2 Hydrozoanthus sils
TTCATTAAGACACATAACGTGGAAAGGATTTTCAAGTAGTAGAATCCTTAACTCGTCAATGTGTTTCGGTAGGCTGCGAATGTTTAGGTGACCAATCTACAAACCAGATATATTAAGGTCAGCGTGGCACCAACCTGGGTTTGGGCAGACATCGCCGGATAACAGAACTATGATAGAATCAATAGACCAGTTATAAGCGGTTTTGAGAATACCAGATGCCTTCGTTCTTGTCGAGGATAAACTTTCGTCATGATGGATTCTAACTTGCCGACCGTTTGGATTCTTTAGTACTTTAGGAGCCGCTAGGCTTTGGCCAAGGTGTAATTAATTAGTTGTATCATAGTTTGTGGATATTCTAGTTAGTGGACCTCTTATATGTGTTGCGATAATAAGTAGTAAGACCAGTTTATGAGAGATACAGTGTGGAGTACGCCGGAGCCTTGCTCTCGCCGCCATCTTGAATGTTCACTATTAGACCATTAACTTCAAGTGCTGCAAGTATAATTGAAGGAAACAAAACAATCAGAGATGTCACGCCTATTCAGCTGGCCTTCGCTTCAGTCCCATCGGGACTTTCAAAAATGCATACTAGTTTTCAAATTTTTGCACAACCTAGCTCCACGGTACCTGCTAAATGAGTTTAATCACTCACGTGACTATCACGCATATAATACACGCTATAGAGACTTGCTTCGTCCGCCTTTCTCCAAAATAACAAAATATCAGGGTTCCTTTAGATTCAGTGGTACGAAAATTTGGAATACTCTTCCTCTGGACCTAAGAAGAACTCACGATCTAACAAAATTCAAGACTGGCCCAAAAAATTATCTAAAATCTCGATGATAAATTTATTTCATATCAAAACTGTATATGTATGTATGCTTCTCTCTGTCTATTCAAAACAGCTTTGCTGAACTGGGCACCTCTGTCTAAATATCGTTGTAAATAAATAAATAAATAAAAATAAATAAATAAAACTCTAATCTATAATCTTCTCAAAGTATCAGAGAACAATTAAAATGATCCTCTTAATGCCATCATCCTCAGAGAGGTCAAACTCTGACATGCTCTGATTAATCAAAGGCAAGCGTAAGAAAAACCGAGAAAGAAAAAACCCTGTTGTTGTTGTTTAATAACCTAACTACAAAATTCAGCAATAGCATGTTTGTGATGACGTTTCAACATTTCTACGTCTTTTTTTTAAGTTAAAAGTTTATGGAAAACAAAATGAAGGCCACATCCTCTAAAACATGCTATCTCTGAATTTTATAGCAAAGTTATAAGGTAAGAATCCTCTGATCCGAAAGTTGCTAGTTGTTGTCATTGTTAACATTTTATTCTGTTTGACTACCACAGACTTGGAGAGCAACTCGTTGGAATCTACGAAGATGAGGAAGACTTGATCGGGAACACATCCTCGACGTTTGTTGACTCTCGTACGTAGTAGCAGAGTTCATTTTAAAGTTTTAGAATTTTGGGTCCGGGAATGACTTCTCAGATGAGATCCGGGTGTTCATGCTAAAAATACAAATAAGCTACATCCTTTCTCGAGCTTAAGTGACTCATAATGCCGGTGTTTATCTTCAGTTTTTGTAGTGTTAAGCGGATGAGAGTCTTTGATTTCCCCTAGACAGGACACTAATCTATTGCACTCATTTGTACAGCAGAGTCGACTGGAACAAGTCGAGTAAAGTCTTGCACAAGGACACAGCACAATGGTCTAACTGGGGCTCGAACTTGCGACCTTAGAATCATTTAACCACTTGGTCACCTGGCTGCTGACTCAGCTAATTCACTGGTGTCAGCAAACATGCTTTCAAGCAGACTGTGAGAGTTGTTAACGAGCGACTATTTAGAATTTTGACTGTAACTCCTGAATGCTATAGGCTTCCATCAGTTTATTTTGCCCATCGTCTGGACAGTACAACCCCGTAGATCTTTGATTACACATTGTTGGTTCTGCATTTTTACTAACGTTGCTCAATAATTTTTCGAAGTGGCTATATGAGCGGTAGCCGCTCAAGGTCCTCAAAAGACTAAATGAGCGGTAGTTTTCAATTTTCTTAAATAAATAAAAAAAGAAAGAAAGAAACCAGTCACTAACCCACTCCTTACCTTGGCACCTTACCAACTGTACTAACCAGGCAATGCAACGTACAAAAGTTGTCATGGGTAAAGACAACTGAATGTTTTGTTCTCGCCCTCAAATTGTTCTCACTATGCTGAGACTGAAAGATAACCCGGAATAGTTCCCGTTTGTTTTCACTTTCTTTTAATTAAACTCCGTGCTACCATTTCGTGCCGCACCAGTCGTTAGCATATTGATGTCTAACCCAAACTGCTTGTTTTCACTTGTAGGTGACATCACCAACGCCACAACTCATTTTATATTCAAGTTTCAAAGCAACAGGTAATTTTCATTCCAAAAAGTGCCAATTGATGTGCTTACAAATCCCTGTAAATTTTTTTTTGGTATTTTCAATGAGTAGGCTGGGAGAGCCTTTATGTAAGAAACTAAGCTGAAGTAGATAATCAAACTCCGTGGTCTCACGAAAAACAA
This sequence comes from Hydrozoanthus sils, assembly GCA_027575215.2. Classification (NCBI taxonomy): domain Eukaryota; kingdom Metazoa; phylum Cnidaria; class Anthozoa; order Zoantharia; family Hydrozoanthidae; genus Hydrozoanthus; species Hydrozoanthus sils. The sequence continues at coordinate 2,561 of JAOBRD020231844.1, forward strand.
ACAAGTTATTCTACAACAATAGTTTGAGGAGTAGTTTAAATGTTGACCAACTTTTTAAATGGTAAAAGTTGAAAATGTACTTATAACGTTTAAATGGTACTGTTAAGACTCCCAAGCGGACCTCAAACAGCCAGCCATTAGGTCCTGGGTTCTAGTCCCAGGAACCACCAATCTTGAGTCAGTTCTCAATCAAAGGTCGTTGCTGGGACAAAAATGTTGCTATTTTGTATTGTATAGTGCATTTGGACATGGTAAATGTTAAAACTAAATGTAACTTTACTTCGAGCATGCTTGTGAAATGATATTATATTCGTTAAGATTTTAGAATTGATTTCCGATGCTAAAATCAAATTCAAGCCTACATTTAAAGTTTTAAAACGATAACAATTGTAGTAAGTGAATGGAATTTAACACAGAAATCTCTTGTTGGTTTTAGTGCTACCCTGGCCTGCCCTAACGGACGCACTGTATGGGTAACATTGAAGTGTGACAACACAGCGGACAAGGTAAGTTACCTTCACACTATCTTGTTATTAGATAGTGACCAAATAGACTGTTATCATCCTAGTATGGCATATGAAAATATTCAGTTTATAGAGGAAACAGCACATAATATATTTAGTAAAACTACAAAGTTTTATAAAAATTGGTCGCAATTTGACGAAGATATGAAGGTTTTAAACTGGATACTTTTCCAATGAAATGTATAGTAGACGGGCATTGATGGACATTCAGCGTTCTTCCCATGTTATTTTCCATATATTTCTCTGTGATAGTAAGGGCAGAAGTTCAAGTTTCAAAACGCTATTATCTTCATTAGTTTTTGGGAAATTACGAAACCTCGTGCACAATTATGCTTATGCGTATACTTATGCGTTCAGTGATTTTGGTGCTGGGACAATTTCTTTATACATTTGATATGTGTTTTGCGTGATAAGGATCTATGTTCATTAACAAACAACACAAGATTTTCTTTACGCCATTATTTCTTGAATAATCCATACTTAGTGTAAGAGTTAGTCAAAAGAATGTTTTCTCTGGAAAATAGGTAGTATGAACCTCGTCTATTCAGTTGTAAATGGAAGCGTTTTGTTACGCGAAATGATTGTACTGTTGCAACAGTTTCAGTTGTGTTAGTAGTAAATGCAGCTTATTATGCTTATGCGTATACTTATGCGTTCAGTGATTTTGGTGCTGGGACAATTTCTTTATACATTTGATATGTGTTTTGCGTGATAAGGATCTATGTTCATTAACAAACAACACAAGATTTTCTTTACGCCATTATTTCTTGAATAATCCATACTTAGTGTAAGAGTTAGTCAAAAGAATGTTTTCTCTGGAAAATAGGTAGTATGAACCTCGTCTATTCAGTTGTAAATGGAAGCGTTTTGTTACGCGAAATGATTGTACTGTTGCAACAGTTTCAGTTGTGTTAGTAGTAAATGCAGCTTTTTAACCAGACATAGACACCAAACGACAACACAGCATCATCTTCTGGTTCCATATTAGTTTATTAATAACCATGCAATAACAAATGGAATAATTTTGCCCTTAGTATTTTTACTTTTCACTGCATGAACAATACACAGTCATATCACTGGGTTTTTTCATCAGGGTCGTATATCTCTACCACCCAAGTGTGCTGATGGCACGTGTGATGGATGCAAGTGAGTTCTGTTTCGTTTTATTTTAAATTGATAACAACAACAAAAAAAATCCCTTTGCCGAGCCGAGGAACGCCTTGTAGGACTAAAATGGTAACAGGCAAGGAATGCCTTGTAGGACCAAAATGGTAACTGGTAAGGAATGCCTTGTAGGAATAAAATGGTAACTGGTGAAGAACGCCTTGTAGGACTAAAATGGTAACTGGTGAAGAACACCTTGTAGGACTAAAATGGTAACTGGTGAAGAACGCCTTGATAACTAAAATGGTAACAGGCAAGGAATGCCTCGTAGGACTAAAATGGTAACTGGCAAGGAACACCTTGTAGGACTAAAATGGTAACAGGCGGGAACACCTTGTAGGACTAAAATGGTAACAGGCGAAGAATGCCTTGTAGAACTAAAATGTTAACTGGTGAGGAACGCCTTGTAAGAATAAAATGGTAACTGGTGAAGAACGCCTTGTAGGACTAAAATGGTAACTGGTGAAGAACACCTTGTAGGACTAAAATGGTAACAGGCGAGGAATGCCTTGTAGGACTAAAATGGTAACAGGCAAGGAACGCCTTGTAGGACTAAAATAGTAACTGCCAAGGAACACCTTGTAGGACTAAAATAGTAATAGGTGAGGAACGCCTTGTAGGAATAAAATGGTAACAGGCGAGGAATGCCTTGTAGGACTAAAATGGTAACAGGCGAGGAATGCCTTGTAGGACTAAAATGGTAACAGGCGAGGAACACCTTGTAGGACTAAAATGGTAACAGGTGAGGAATGCCTTGTAGGACTAAAATGGTAACAGGCGAGGAATGCCTTGTAGGACTAAAATTGTAACAGGCGAGGAACACCTCGAGGAATAAAATGGTAACAGGCGAGGAACACCTTGTAGGAATAAAATGGTAACAGGCGTGGAATGCCTTCTAGGACTAAAATGGTAACAGGCGAGGAACACCTTGTAGGAATAAAATAGTAACAGGCAAGGAATGCCTTATAGGACTAAAATGGTAACAGGCGAGGAACACCTTGTAGGACTAAAATGGTAACAGGCGAGGAACACCTTGTAGAACTAAAATGGTAACAGGCGAGGAACACCTTGTAGGACTAAAACCAAAATTTTCAGTTGTAACGTCGTGTTTTGACGTTTATACTATTTCCAGTAATCAGATTTTGAGTTTTATTTCATTATGTTTCAACTGGATGAATAGTAACATTCACTCCAATAGTAATAACATTTTTGGTACACGAGATGGATCTATAACTGACTGATGTATCTTTTACAACCAGAGACTTTATCGGACATTGGATGTGGCATTTTTTTTCTATTTAAGAGTAGCAGTAGCAATATCGTAGAAATCCAAAAGTAAGGCACCCCCGAAAGTAACGCCCCCCCGAAACTAACGCCCCCCCCCCGAAAGTATCGGCTACCTGAAAGTAACGGTATTTTTTTGCCCTCCTATTAAGCGGCCCCTTTTGCGGGCAAAATTCCAAAGTAAAGGGGGTTGTCACTTTAGAAATTCTACGGTAGTCTGTTTTGTTTACTGTTTGTTCATCGGGTTACGTTATATTGTAGGAACATGAATATCAGTGGAATTGACTTTTAAATTTCAAAATACGCGCCCTCTTTGTCTGAGACCATTTCAAGTTACAAACGTTTTTTACCCCATTTGCCGGCAAAATACGAAAATAACAGCCCCCGATACTTTCCGAATTCCACGGTATTAGCCAAAGTTCCCCTAGTGTTGGTAGTTATTATATTAGTGATAGTAGTTATAGTGTTAGTAGCTCGGTTTTATAATCTACGTATAGCTGCTTAATTTTTAATATTGACCGCTGAGTGGAGACTGGTGTCTGCACACAGGCTATGGTGTTATTGGTAGTATCGCTATTTATGGTAGCAGAATTGAGAATACATATTGCTATTTATTCTCATTGTTTTTGTTTCTTTGGTTCTAAGGTTCTTTTGAGATGCATTCGAAATCTAAATTGTTCCTTTTCCGTTGACTCGTAAAGTATATAGGCAATGGAAGCAAAAAATTGTTGGGGGCAAAATGGAAACTGTAATAGTTCATTATAAAATCTGAATTTCTTATTCAAAAGTTTGTATTGTTAGCCAGAGAACTATTTGGGGGTCTACCCCCCCCCCCTACCAAATTATTGGGGGAGGGAACAATGCTCCCCTCCCCGGTTTCATCCCCCATGAAGTATACAACTTCCTGTGCGTTGGAACAGAGGACGATGTATTGTTCGTATGTAACCGATGTTCATCTTCTGCAGGTTCGAGTTCCTGTGGCGTACTAAGTACGCATGCCCCAAGTGTGGAGAAAAAGACGTTAAAAAAGTGGTAGCTGCTTGTAAGGTGAGCCTCCAAACAACAGTAGATATAGAGTTCTTAAAATAATTTTGTTTTGAGATTCTTTTTTAAACTTTTATTGTGAAGTAGTGTTTTTATATGATTCATCATTTTTAGATTTTAAGATATGTTGAAGGTGTAAGAAGTTCTAATACCTTCTTGTTAGTTTTGGATCTAAAAATGTCAAATATTTTTAAACAAATTAATAATTTACAGAGTGTGTATACAGTAAGTGGAGACGGAAAAACGAGCATGCTCAGTGACAGGAAGGTGAACCGAGTGTGCACAAAAGGCCAATAAGAGATCACGATATGCAGAATGTAAATCGCGTAATAGTTATCTAATGAAGAGACAAAAACGAAAAGACAGATGTAACCAGAAGTTGTGCTTTTGTTTGACGTGGGCAAGACTTATAATTTAGATAATCATTTACTAATTGATAGTTGATGAATTAGCTACTAACTAAATTAAGAAGCTTTGCAACCAAGCTTTTGGACCTATCAAGTTTTGGTTAGCTTATGATCGAACAACGTTTATCAGCTTGAATAAATACTGTGGAACAATCGTTCTCGTTGTCACAAGCTTCTTTTTCTCAGAAGAAAAAAAAATTCTGAGTCCCTGACGGGAACCGAACCCATGACTCTATAATTACCTGACAGATGCTCTAGCCACTGAGCTACAGGAACGTACAGGTTACTTAACTTGGTTAAGATGGAACAGCGAGTATGTATACTGCTAACTGCTACGCTCATGTCTATAGCGTGAATGAGTGATTGTGAGAAAGTTTATCGGCTTGGATAAATACATTGGAAGAATTGTTCTTGTTGTCACGAGCTTCTTCTCAGAAGTAAAAAACCGCAGAGTCCCTAAAAACTGAGATAAGGTGTTAGAATTTCCTACAGCTTCCTAAATAAATTTGTATTAATTGTAAACTTTACTAGTAAAAATGGATATCGGTGGCGCCCCCCCCCTCCCTGATCTATAAGCCCATGGCCCCTGGTGAACCATCATCCCCTCCCCCCTGGTCTATAGGCCCATAGCCCCTGGTGAACCATCATCCCCTCCCCCCTGGTCTATAGGCCCATAGCCCCTGGTGAACCATCATCCCCTCCCCCTGGTCTTTAGGCCCATGGCCCCTGGTGGTATATTTTGTGACATAAAGCAATCATGGAGGAAAAGGAATCACTCAAATAAGGTATTGATGACCACCAATATTAAATCTGTATCCATCCACAGCACGGCAGAAAGAAAACACATTATATGTGGAAGCAGCCGAAGTAAGTATTTCAATTTTGAGTTATTTCTTCTTGTGTTTCCAAGTCTGATTTATTGACCGTGTGGGTCTTTAAGAGCTTGTTTGTAAACTGACGGTAAAGCCTGGTTCGCTAACAACACTTGCATAGCTCATAATTAACTATTCACAGGTATATTGATGCATATGTTTGCCCACAATGCTGTTGTCCAACGGCTGTGGGTAATCAGCAAAAGCACAAAGCTAGATTTAAAAATAGCACACATCTGAGAAAGGAGAGAAAAGTCTCCTGGTTACTACTAGATTGCATTCACGGATTGCAGATTCCTATAATAGCTTTTAATAGTACAACACTTGTCTCTTGATTGTGTCAAAACCCAAGGATAAACGATTTTTTAAAGAACCATCAACGTTAGACCGAGGCTGGTCTGTTCTTAAACCTTTTGGCCACTTCGGCCTCAAATTGTTCAGCTTAAATTGTTCTTATTTCCATATGTTTTCAAACAGTGGGTTGGTTGTCTGGAACAATAAAAAGGCGCAAAGAAATATGTGTTTATTATTTTTATCGCGGTATGCGATAAGTAGAATATTCTTCTTGAAAGTGCGAGCGTACGGTATTTACTCACGTCTCAATCAGTGTACAAGGATTGAAAATAATTCTCAAAATTGTTCTTAGCTTGTTTTTAATTTGTGGATGGTCAGTGCTTTCGTTTCAGGCCGGACGCCGGGTGCTGCAGGCGTTGTCCGGTTGTTAGACATCTAATGTCCGGTAGTTCGTATTGTGATGAATGGGACTTCAATAGCGATAGTGACTCAGCCTTTGGATCCGATGAATGAACGATCTCTGTAGAGAGCAGCTCTCTAGAGATATGGGATTCGATTGCGTTTTGGAATCAACTAAAAAACGAACAGTGAAAATTGATATATACTCATTTCAATTACCAAATTAGTCGGAAAATACATCATTTATGAGCACTTTTTAGCTTCTCCGGCCCAGGAAACGCAGAATACTGAATTTTAGAGTGTCCCGTTTTAAAAATGTACCGGGTTGGACATACCCCCGGACCCCCCTAGAAGTTTGTGTTGTCTGCCTACTAAACCACTACTTCCGGTACTTCCAAATGCAAACGAAAAAACTGGGTGTTATAGAATTTGTTTTTCTAAAAAGCGTGTATCAGCTTTCAAAAGATTACCCCCCTGGTTACCCAGATGAATAATGCAGTTGAATTGCCTTTAACCTTGGTTATTACTTCGTCCTTTGTAGGAAGTGTCGCGATGGCATAAAACTTCCAGATTCCACGGAAGACAAATGCAGTATCTTTGATCAAACTGTAGGATCAGCTGTAATGGACTTCAAGGTTTGTTTTGTTGTTAATCACAAAGATCGCTTCACTAGATCTTGTTTCCGTTTGTCACATGCATTAGCACCGTCTCTCTTTCAGAATAAGTATATCATTGTATTACAATTTATCACGGTCACTCAACCAGAATATGTTGCTGTATATCAGTGTATGATGGTCTCTTTACCAGAATATGCTGCCGTAATTTCAGTGTATGACGTTCATATTACCATAGCATGCCACATATCAAAATATAAGGTCAGTTATCGGTATCATCTCCTCAGTTGATGTTGATAACCACTTTATTTTGTTTTATTTTATTTTATTTATTTTATCTTATTATTTTTTATATTATTCGTCACTCAAATAAATCGGGCGTGGCATGAGGTAGTAAGAGGACAAAGTCCCAATTGACAACTACAACCTTTTAGATAAAAAAAAACTATAGAAATATAATAAATATCTATTATGTACAGTATATAATGAGTCCATTCAATTACAAACTTAAATTTGTAAATTAATTATGGCGGTGAGTAAGATGACTGTTTTCTGCAACAGTCCTTCACGGATTTGCCTGCGCTAAGTCACTGCATTATCCGGCTCTTCTGGTAAACCACAAGCTAGAGATCACTGTTCCAGGTTTATAGCTTACTACGTGTTTGTGCATCTTTCAGATTGTCTTGAGTGTGGCCGCTCTGTGCTTGGTGTTGTTGGTTTTCTCCATATTTGGTCTGTGGTACAAGAACAGAAGGTGAGCTCAAAGCTAAATTTGTGTTTGTAGAAGTATATCAATGTATTAAAGGGTCATGTTGGTAAGATTAAAAACAACAACAGTAATAATAAACAGGATAGAGTTGAGAAGCAGCATAGCTATTTCTGCAGAAACAATAAATAATTTTAGCTGTACACCATGAAGAATGAGTAAATTGTTTTATAAGAAAAGTCAAACTTCTAGGGCCGATAACCAAATCCTGCGCGCTGATTGGCCGAACATCGATCCAATAACCTCCCAAGTTATGGACCGATTCCTCGTTAGCGCGAGCGCGCAGAGATATACGTTTGTTCTCTTTTACTAACCTAGAACTGAAACAGTGTAATAAACATCCTTGTTTGCTCGGTCTGTCAGGGGAAATATTTGCCCTCGGTCTTTCACACAGACCAAGTTACGCTGTCTGTATTGTGAAAGACCTATTCAGTTATTAAGATATTTATGTGTGTAGTCAGAAAAAGGACCACAGGTCAGAACACCAGTACCTTCCATTCTTTCTCGATTTACAGCTATTAAAATATTTTCGTAATAATGATATGATAATGATAATAATAATAATAATAATAATAATAATAATAATAATGATAATAATAATAATGATAATCGCGCTGTTACCAATTTATGACGCTCCCCAAAAAGACAAAGAATTGAATTAATTTTAAGCAGGCTTTAAGTTTAGGATTGATTTTCCATCTTTCTTATAATACGTAAGTAATAACCTCTTTAGTAGGTGTTAATTTTTGGTAGAGCAACAAAACTCGATAACATCTCTCGATTGAATTTTCACTACTCCTGGTTTGTTGACGTTAAACTAAAAAACCATCCGCTTGAAGAGTTGATTATGCAAACTGGGAAGACTAGAAAAAACATAACATTATAAAGTAGTTTAAAACGGAATGTTCAGATAAAGGCGTGGAGTTGACCTTTGCTTACTGTGACCCAAAATGGTTCAACCTGCAGGCTCACCTACAAATACAGCCGTCTGGTCCAGCAATCAGACGACATGCGGCCGGGTGAACTGCCCCAAGCTCCCAAATGCGTGGTAGATGACGATGAGGAGGAGGAAGAGGAGGTAAAAGGGGAATGGGGAGAGGTAGTTGTAGCGCTAATGGTGGGAGAATAATCGGTTGCCATTTGGCTGTGGTGCCCTGGTGCAAAGCACCACATGAGCTCGTTTAGTAAAATTGTACTTTAGATGTTTTACTTGGTGAATGCTTCCGGTATAGGGCTCGTTTCTACATGTAAGCAACGTGTTGCACATTCTTGACACAGAAGAACTAGGGTTATGATTGCGGTGCAAGCACCATGCCTCCTAACGAGAGTTTTGAACAATTTTTAGTCACCATTCATGAAGAACCGTAGGCACAGAACATCCGGAAAGTTTTGACACAGGAAAATAATGGAAATTCAAGAAAACCATTATTAAGGGCTGAAAGTTATTGGAGTACAGAAAATAATTTGCTAGCCTTGGATATAATGAAGTTACGAAACATTTTAATTTCTAGGCCGAAAATTCCTGAATTGATTTTGATCACGAAAATACATCTAAACGGAACACTATCAACAATGCTGTTTATTCTGTCCTAAACACGTTGATGAGACTGGGTTTAATGGCAAAGCTTTTCGTCTCAGTGCGTAACCAAGTGTGTTGTATGAGCTTGCATATAGCAAGACTTAATCCGCTGCTTAAGTCACAGTTTCGGAATTAGGTAAACAAGACACCGAGAGACCCAGTTTATGACAAAGTTCCATTATTTCTGCATTTTTTGAATGTTGTTGGCAACAGATGTGTTGTCCTTTCATAGTTTTCCGAAGGATAAAAAGTTGTTAATAAATTCCTCCCGAATGTAAAAGAAGAAAAACGGTTGAGATGTGATGCTAGTCCATTTCCACAGCTCTTGAAATGTTTTTCCATTTCATTTCCTAAAAGTCGAAGCAAATAACGAAATGTTTTTGTCAAGACAACCTTCCTGTATCACTACATTATCGCCGTTGTCATTGTTTACCCAATTCAGATCACCTGACTGACAAGTGGAATAGCTCTATTGATCGTTCTGTTTCAACCTCGCTTTCCATCGCAACGCCCATAACACAGCACGATTGCTTTAGTTGCAAGATTCAGTCCCGATGAAACTTTAAAGGGGAACTGAACCCTAAAATCAAAATTTTTAAAACAAAATCCTTAAAGGTGTGGAGATCGAATTCAGAAGGTTTTTTTTTTTCTCGCTGATTTTCCGAGAAATTCTAGTTTGAATGTACATGTTTCGGGTCGTTTCAGATCGTTGAGCGTGGGCGCTTATTAACTTGTCAGCAGTAAATAAAGGTAAAGTGTGACGTAGGTTATTGGGAAGCGAGCGAGCGCTTGAACTTTTTATGTTGTTATAAGCTCGCTTTATCATTATACTCGGTCAAACGTGAAAGTTAAAGTTTAAATTATTTGCGGTGTCTCATTTCAATGATGATTCCTTTTAGTTCGAGCGGATTCTTCCCCATATCTGACGTCATAGCTTCCATTTTTGAGCAGTTTAACATGTAACATGTTTTAAACTCGAATTTCTCGGAAAATCAGCGCGACACGAAAAAATGTTTAAGCATTGTTTTCACACAAGTTGTTAAAGATTTTGTTTGAAAAAACTCGATTTTAGGGTTCAGTTCCCCTTTAAAGGTCTAGAGGTATAACAGTAGTCTAGATTCTCAGTAAGGATTGCTAATCTATAGCTAGGTGAAACAGTTAGAGATCTAGTTGCATAATAGTACCAACCTAGTAACACCACACTTAAATCATTACTCTAGGTTCATTTCCGGCGATCCAGTGCAAAGGACGCCGGGAAGAAGATTTTGAAGAAGCTGAAGGACGCAACCAGTGGAAAGAGAAAGGTGAGAATAAGATATCGAGCGTTCGTCCATGTGTACTTATGAAGGCTAATAATAGGTGTGACAGGCCGCTATTTACAGTAGATGACCAAAGAGGCGTGTAGTCCAGTAACAACAGCCCTCTGTGTTAACGTTGTTCTCGAAAACTTGTGTTTTGTCACATATTTCGTGTTATAATGCAGTATCTACCGCAAAGGTTCGAGTTTTTTGAACTCCTTGATTTTGTACTCTTTACATAGTTAAAGCGGTTGGTGACAATAGGGAGTTTAAAATACGAGTATGGCAACGCCCATGACGACGGCAGAGAACAATAGTGAATACAATAGCAGCACGTTGGAATGTACCGTGTAGATCACCTGCACGCCGTCGTCTTGAAAATCACAACGTGAAAAGCTTAGTGTTAAAGTCCTTATCAAGCTTTTTTTTTTAAGTTCCAGATGAAAATTAGAACCCTTTAATAATAGTAATGTTCGAAAATAAAACCTTTTCTTGCCGTTCCTGTTACATTTTTTAGACTTGAAGCGTGCAATGATGACGTAGCAGGAGGCATATGAAGCAGAGACAATCTTTTTATCTCAAAAAATTTAATTCTGGCTAAAATAGTCACATTGTTATAACTTTAATCAATGAATTGTTCCCTTGAAATTGTTTGAAATAAAAATTTTATGACAATTTTTTAACAGAAATAAATTTTTTTTAGCAAAAACTACATAACTCACTGCTGTTACGTCACAGGTTACCAGTCCTCGGCCTGCTCGGTCAAAATTTACATTCCAATCATTTTTTGATTAAAAAGCATACTTAGACATGGAAAATTTCTTTGGTTATTCGAATTTTGAGTTCGCAGATGACAACAGTTTTAATCCAGAAAATAAAAAGTTAAGCTTGATAGGGACTTCCAAGGACGAGAACGACCTACAGAAAATCTTATTGATCTTTATTTACACCTTTTAGAAAACACTATCACTTTTTCTATTCAGAAACGTAACTCGTACTAAATAGAAAGCAAACTAGACATAAGTGATCGAAAAGGGCGAGCAGGAAGTGTGTTTTGAAAGCCGTCGTTGTCAATGTTGTTGTCGTCGTCAAATTTATTAACCCTTTCAGTCCCAGCCAGGTTTTCAACATCTAACTTCTGTTTTTATAACCCAGACAAAACAAGACATTCGATAATGAGAAAATAAGAATAGGTAAAGCAAAGAAAATACTACAACTAACCAGCATTCCCTAACCTTGGAATATAAAGATCGCTGAGTGTTGTCCTTCAGTGGTATATAGTGTAAATACAACATATAGATTCGAGTGAGGCCTTACCACTTGAACAGGGTATAATCCTAGTTTCACTGATCTACAGAATCAACAGAGACCATATAAACCCGCAAAAAGGATAAGAACTGAAAAAAATTTCCCATCTCGGTGGGAATCGAACCCACGACCTATGAAACAGATCTACATCGCTCTAACCAACTGAGCTACGGGGCCAGCTTGGAGTTTGGTTGTGGGGTTTTAAGGACAGAACAGCTCAGCCCAAGCCTAGAAATAAGACATAAAAATAAAAAGCATTGTTTGGGAGAGTTTTACCAACATGACAATGACAATTGTGTTGTTTGGGACTCAAAGGGTTAAGTGGTTCAATACCAACTCACGGTAGAGGGTTTGTGTACTGAATCGACAACTTAAACTGTGAGCTAAACAACACATTTAACTGCTTACAAGGTGACAGACCGTATAGATGTGCACTTTAAGTACATCTCAATGCAGTGTTTAAGAGGTTGCTATAGCAACCTGAAACGTGTTTACAGCTAATTTTATCGCTCAACTTAGCTCCTGATGTTTTTTTTGTTTGCAGGCCCACAAAGTAACTTTTGATGACGAAGAGGACGATGAGTATTTCGAGTCGGTTCAGCTAGAAGGAGCCAAGGAGTCGCTTGTTGGACCTCAAGTGTGAGACTGCATGACGGAACGTCACGCTGGGAATTAAAAAAATGACGAAGGACGCGTTACACGGAAATTCCTGTAGCTACAAGCTTCAGCTTCTGTCAAAACTAAAAATTAAAAACTCTTGCCCACGTTTGCGCTGTGGGAAAAGTGGGTATTTTTTCTTGAAAACGTAGTCACATTTAGAACTAAGTAAAACTCTCTTGTTATACTTCAATGTATATTGGTCGAAGCAACATCCGACACTTCTATTACACCTATAGTTTGTAGTGTAATTACAATGCTGTAACAAAATCTATGACTTCTTTCAAGTACTTTGACTAAGAGTTAGCAAGAAAAGGACTTTAATGCTTACTTTAAGCGAGACACCAGCTTATGATTATTGCAGCAAATACGATAACCAGGCTTGAAATCGAGAATTGGAATGAATTTGCGCGTTTCTTGGTTTTGATGCGATTTGCAAACCTAAAATCTTAAAACATTAAGAGTATTTATTAACTGCAACCAACTCCCCGCAACTAAGACTGGACAAAATTTTTCAAGCCTGTGTCATTTTGGTAAGTTTGACACTGTTTACCCTGGGCTGTAGTCAGGTGGTTCTCATTTCAGTCTCGTCATAGTCGAAGTTATTAAGTAGCTAATAGTTGTAAAAAGATCGCTTTTTGCACCCATAATAATAGGCTAGGCGAAGCCTGTATGCGGATAACAGATGCTCTTTTTTACATGTGCGGCATAAGCGAAATAATCACGCCGATATTCAACTGAAAACCAAACCGTGTGGCCCTTGAGCGATAGTTGTCTTTTAACTAAATGGACAGGAATCTTTCTCCCCCTTTGGCGAATTAAATTGATAGGTGCATTAGCAATGTTTTTGTTAAAGTAGTAAACGTTTTTATTATAGGTAATCGAATGAGGTCGATTACCTTTTAGTAATATAGCAGATAAAATATATATTTCTTCCTTTTAGTTTCGAAAGATTTCAGGCGTGCGTGTTTTGTAGACACGACATCTTGATTTTTGCAACCATTACGAACTAGTTCCTATGGATAACTTGTAATTGCCCATGTGAAATTTCAAACGGAGGCCAATTACAGAAAAACTTGAGAGTCGAATTTCGCCTATAATTTGTTTGCTATGTTATTGGTTGAATGATATTAATAAATGATAAACATGAAAGAAATTTGATATTTACGTCGAAAGCCAAATTGATGGACTGTCACAGCCCCTTCAGTCCTATTGAACAGGCACTCCGAAGAACGTTTTTTAAAACTTGTAAGCAATAACCAACTTGGCAAGCGTTTGCTTTGGGTTTTGGTGGGGTTTTCTTTGTTGGCCGCGCGAAAATTGGGGGAGAGCAAAAAACGAGGGTAGGGGCGGCCAAGAAAGAAAACCTCGCCAAAACCCAACGGAAACGCTTGTTTTGTAGGCTACATAAACATGAACAAAACGTAGCCGTAGTTTGTAAAATTATGCTAATGTTAAAGTGCCTGTAATTATTAGCCAAAATCTTCGCTATCTAGAAGTACAATTAAATAAGTGTTTCTGGTGTATTATAAAGCCATTTTATTCTTTTCGGTCTTTTTTAAAATGCGAAAGAATTAGCTACTGAGAAATAATACCTTGGACAAAGTGGAATTGGCTCTAGAAAGGACTGTGACGTCAACCCAGGAACACGTCTGCGCTAGTGATCTTACTAAGTCAGCAGTATTGGAACAACCGCCTGCCAAGCATCTGCTGGGTGTATTCCTTAACAACAAAGCAGTAGTTCTCAAAGAAAACAAGCCATAAAAACAAGTAAAATAGATAGGAACAACCTTGGTATCTTTAGAATGAAAGGGCCCTGGGAACCAGGTTGAGATAGGAAGCGTTTTCCCGAGTAGACGTCATGCGTCATATCTTCACTAGTGCCCAGTCCCTTTGGTACGGGGCCCTTATTACCAAACGCTGAGAAAAACATAGTTTTGGCCAAGTTCGGCTGCTTTCCTCGAGAATCGCTCAAGAAAAGAGTCGACTCATCGTCTCTTCAACCGAACAACAATTACAGGCTTCACACCGTATTAGTAATAATGTTGCAAAATGAATTGTACCTAGGTAGAAAAATGCAGACAAAGTCGGTTTCTTCACAACTGCTATCATACAGAATCTTCTTTGTATCTACTGTTCCCGTGACATAACGGATAGTTAATCATGTTTAAAGGCAATGGAATTTAGGGCGGTCATCCTCCAAAATGATTAAACAATCTTTTAAGACTAAGAGTATTAAGGGCGGTTCCTGGGTGAACCACCACCCCCTCCCCCCCTGGACGGTCAATGACCCCTGGGTGAACCACGTTCTTAATTCTTCGCAGAGTCCAGTCCTTAAATGTGCCTTAAATGTGTAACTGTGAGCTTGCTGCTGACTTAAAATGTTTTGCAGCGGATCAAAGGGAAGTTACAAATCCTTTAGAAAAATATAAATCTGTCGGAGACAATTCGTAGTATCTTAAGAGTCAATGACTGTTAAAATCGAGAGTGCCGCGACAGTTGTACAAATTCGAAATTTTAAAAACCTTTCTAAAATAACCTCTATAGTGAGAGATTTGCAGTAGCATAATTAAAAGTTTCAAGAGCGCTTTAGATTTTTCAAAATTTAGGAAAGTTAAAAGTGCCGAAAACACCTCCGCCTGTCTCGGTTCAAAATATCAAGAAAAATAATAGATTTTCTTTTAGCGCGTACAACCAAATGCGTTCATATTTTTTATACAAGTTTCAGGAATTGTTACCCACCTATTGCGCTTACTGCTGCACTAGTTTGATTTTAGAAACATGATAGTTTTGAAACTATTTGAGCAGTTAGAAAAACCCAATTTTAAGAACCCATGGGAACAAGCTGAAAAGTAGTCAACTTTAGGCCGGAAAAAATTATACTGGCAGACGTTTTTCATAAATGAAATTATGATAATCTTAAAGCACATCATCCATATTCTTCTGTCATTCCTGGTTTTAAACTTATCGTACGACATTAAAACAGAACCGCTACTCAATGACATTCAGTGATTTTTTGTAAAACTTTTTTGTAAATTATTGCTTGCGATATCTTGCTCACTATATATTCCAGATAAATAAATATGCTATGAATCAAAATTTAAGCTGTACTTTTTTGGATAGACAACATTTATTTGAGGAACATAGCACTTACGGGTCAGTTTTCTTTGAACTAAATCAAACGTTAACACTAGCTAGCGTGAATCATTTTCTGCGCGGTACACCTATAGCTTGTAGTGTACAATGCAGTAACAAAACCATGAAGTCTTTGAAGAACTTTCGCTAAAAGTTAGCACGAAAATCATTTTGCTGAATAAAGCGGTTTGTGTGCTTTTTCCTACAATACGATATCCAGTCTTGAATATCAAAACTGACTTGGAATGAATTTCGCACGAACCTCGATTTTGCTACGACTTGCCTGATACTTCAGAAAGATGCCTCTATAAATTTGACCAATCTTTGAAAGGTCAGTTAATATGATTTTCGATTTTAAATTTGGTAGCGACAGTACATAATATATCTTAAAACATTTGAAGTTTTATTAGCCGCGACTAACTCGAGCTCAAACGACGATCAATTCTCCAACCACCGGCTGCACACTCGCTACTCGCCTAAGAATGCAGTAGTAAAATTGTTGTTTTTGAGAATATTAATGTCAAGGAAAAAGATTTCGATTTCGGTAATGGCATTCACTTCTAGCCCAAACCATATGTGATCATGCGTTATTAGTGAAAGCTAAACTTCGTTTTTAAAAACTTGCCAAGATAAACAAAGTCCATTTGCAGTTGAAGTTTGCAGGAGGACACCCAATTTAACGGATGCTAATAAATAATTGTAATAACTTATGATAATTTTCCTTCCCCTATATAAAGATTCCATCGCAAATTCGAAAACTCATTCAGTGTTACCGAAAGACATCATTACTTCGATCAGCATTTTATAAAAAGAAGACGTTGGAAAAGAATACAATTTTAGCTCTGTAATCAAACGCCGTTACTGAGTACTTTTTCTAGATGTCGTTGCAAAGAGTTTTAAATCCTAACGAAAACCATAGCGGGCGTAAGTGGTAGAACAACTGACGTGTTAGGCCGGGTTCCTAACTTGCAAACGGAATATATTGTCAGAATGGAACGCTACGGAACGGACTCAGTTTTACTTTAAACCGGGGGCGGCACACTACGCGATTTTGTATTTATACGCCGATCGCAGCGAATTTGATCGTCTGCGAACCGTACGTGGCGTATTTTTAAGTTGCTCGTATCTGAAATGCTAGATCTGTATAGGCGATTTTATCACCAGTCGCTACGATCAACGAAGTTTGCAGTGTCGCATTAGGTGATACACTAAAAGAATTTCTGAAGCGAATGTCGCCAATCTCAGCGATCGGCGTATAAAATCGCCTAAAGCGTCCCCGGCTTTAGAGACCCTGAACACAATATTATAAAATAATTAGGAACTAACTACCTGGTGATTTTAAAAGTGTCAATGAACCAAAGGGAAGTTACAAACCCCAATGAAGCACATTAAGATGTTGTTTCATTATTTAGCCTTTTAGTTCAATACACGCACAGTCCTCTGAATGGCTAAAAAGAGCTGAGTGCTTTATGAGGGTATACATGCGTGCATTTTCATGCCATCTCCCGCTTCCCTAAAAAATAAAGTTTGCTTTGAAATGTGAAACGACTTGGATATTCATTATAAGAACAAATACTACACTTCGACCTGTTCTGTTGTAAAGCACTTGTAGCTAGCAAGTGCCTAGCTATAGAGCACTTGAAAAGTAGGAAGAAAGACTTGCGCCTGCGACTCAATCACGACGTTGTCCGATGCTAAGTTCCATCACAGTAAAAAACCGGCACGGCCATCTCCGGCCCGTCGCATTGATTGGAACAGGCTTCAGGAATTTCAATGTCCGCTTTTCGAGTGAACATAGCTTGTTTTGATATTCTTTCATGTAGTAATGTTCAACGATCACAGCAGCCGAATATTGCTGACGCTGTAGTTTCAAAAAAAAATCTCCATCACGAACTCCTCTCTGATGTTTTTGTTCGTTCAATAAACATGCACAGTGGTTTGACGTTAATTATCGGCTACAAAGCCTTTAAAAAGCAGTTTTTTTCTAATTATCGTCTTAATGACGCATAAACATTTGTCTTTTTATTGTGTTAAGTTTCTTGAAAGAGATAACATCCGAACATCAAAAGCTGATCATATACAGCGCTATTTCATAAAATACTTCAAGTTTGACAAATCCGGAGTCTGTAACATATAGTTGAACAAAGTATCAAGCTAACAAATCCGTTTCAAACGTGAGATATCCGACCTATAATTAATCTTTCAGTAAGTATCTCTGGCTAACTGTTTCTATTACTTAAACTTTTGTTATTTCAGACAGCGAGTCCCTTCCATCTGTTTTACTTCTACAACAATTATTAACGTATAACCTTGTACTCTTAAAGGGGAGAATAAAGAATTGTTAATACTTCTGTTGTTGGGAGGTTCACAGTGCATACTTTCAGTTCCTTGGTTGAGAAAAATGTCCATTAAAGTTAAACAATGATCTAAGGCTGGTCATTACAAAAACATAAAAAGCACTTTATCTTTAATAAGAAAAATATTTCCGTTGCTTAAATATTAACTATAAGTAAAAGCATTTCGATTACAAGTGGAATACCTGGAATGATAGTCACCAAAACACGACGTCATGCATGCCACGCACGTGATCTAAGGTTGCTAATTCCGGTTAGCTTGGTACCGACGATAAACTGATATAAACCTTTGTTGTATATCATTTCTCCTTCACACTGCCATTGACCAAGCTTTGCTTAACAAGCAGTTGAGACGTTTTCAGGCTACAGGTAAGATTTTTTGGCGTGAATTAGTGCCTCCCACGGTTGTTAAACCTATTACACTGCAGTACACACTTTTATAACAATCTTATACGAACAATGCGGCGCAGATTGGCCAAAATTTAAGAAAAAGGTAAGACACATGCCGGCTTGATAACTTTTTTTTTTCAAACTTTACTGTGCCCCGACCTTTAACTTAGTAATACAGAAAAACGCATCGCAACTTTGACCTGAGATAATCAGTAGAAAGCGTACCAAGAAAAGGACTCGGCGATTCCACGATAAATCCACAAAGATGAATTGATCAAAGATACACCCGCCAAACAATTCGTTTTCCAAAACATATATTACGACACCTTAGAGCTACAGTTTTATTCCATTCAAACCGCACATAGGAAAGAAAAACAATTTAAGAACAATTTAAGGCTCAAATCGCCAAAAAGTTAAGAACTGAATGAACATCGTCTTTTAAAAAAAGCGCGTAGTTCGTAGAGATAAGGAATTTGATGTCTTCTGACACGATCGTTGAGTCGCTTTTCCAAACTGAAAAAAGAGGTATAGAGAAAGTTATTTCCCTTAAACAAGGATTTTATTTGAAATACGATTGTTTTTTTTAAAATCAGAATCAAACGAGTTTTACGTGGCTAGCATTTCAGGTATGAATTAAATTTGAACTTTATTTGGATTTTGAAATACATTTTTTTGGGGAACACGCATGCATCAGCAGTAGGATTATATTTTACAACAATTTAAAAATATCGAGTGGATGGAACTTTATATATTACTAACTCCAAGAAATACACCATAATACGTATTACACCATTAGAAATTTACGTCGTAACAAAGAGTGTTTCTTATTTTGAATAAAACCTTACAGGTTAACCAGTAAAGGAAATGTTTTCTACAAAGGCCCCGTGGTTCTTGTTGCTAGCGTTTTGTGTACGCCGGTTCCGTCTGCACTTTCCAGGGACGTGCCTCACTCTCATGCAGCCAATGAAGATGGAGGTAAAGTTAGGAGTATCTGTAAAAAGTTATAAATCAACTCCCTGTAACAGGAAGGGCGGGACAAAATGCCCCCCTCCCCCTTTCTTTACCCACTATATCCTAAGGGAATCATTGTTGCTAGTCGCCAGGAGGGCTGTGACACTTTAGCTTTATACAAAAGAGCTTAAGATACGGCGAGACGGCAAGGCCGACAACGGCAAAAAACAATGGAGAATACAATAGCTCCACGTTGTCGTGAAAATTAGAACGTGAAAAGCTCCGGTTTTGTTTTTACGACTACGAGGAACAATTCGTCAACCATCCTTTACCTTTATGAACAACGCTTTCATCTTCTTCTGGTCGCAAAGCGTGCTAGTGACACGCAGCTAGTGACATGCAGTTTAAAAGGGCAAGCAAGAAGTGGGTTTTTTGTAAGTTGTTGGCATCGATATTACTGTCCTCGTGTCTTAAACTCCCTATTCAAACTGCTTCTATTAATCAGAAGCCCAGCTACCACAACCCGGAAACACGCTGATATTGTTTCTTTCCCTAAACAGACCCCTGTTTACGATATAAACAAACAGCTGTGGCTAAGGAATAGGATAGAATGGTTTAGAGGGGGGAGGTAACGTCATTACCTTCATACATCAGATAATACAAAATTATGTAAAAGTAAATGAGTATATACAATTATGTAGAAAAATAACAAATACATCAATTCAAGAGTAGCAAACAGTTACGATCCAAGATCCCAACCCCATACATGTACAGACACAATAAATCAAAGCCTGGTTTCCATAAATGCTGTGTCTAAGTTAGACACAATTCTTCGAAATTTTGTCAGAGAGCTTGCCTGTCTAGCCTCAGAGGGTAGGGTGTTCCATAGAGTTGCACCACTATAGAAAAAACGTAAAAATATGTTTGTGTTCCTCTAGAAAACATAAGCAAGAAGAGAAGTAAAATGTTTTAGTTTGGTGAGAATAACTAAAAGTTGAAGTTACCAACCTTAACTTGTCAAAAACTTTTTACGCAGAGAAAAATGGAGAACACACATCGAAGCGGGCCTTGCAACAAGTCCTCAAGCAAATCGTGGTCCAAAGTTTGGAAATGCGAAATATTATTTAAAGCATTTATGCAACAAAACCTACAACAAGTGCAGGTACAGAAATGGAAATACCAATTTCTTAGTATCTGGAAATTCCCTAACGAGCACGACAAAGTCGATTACAAAACCTTTAGGTATTCACCGGATCTTGCTGTAAATAAACCTCAAGTCTCAATCTACTCACCACTGGATTCGGATTTTAAAAAGGGTCAAAATTGGCTCACTACCACAGTCACGTTTGATAACAAACAACAAAATATATTGCTCCACTCGGAAGAAATAGCCAAGAATTTGTTAGAAAAAGGGGCGCTTGTAATGGACGAGGACAGTAAGTCATTCCTCTTGCATTCTTACTACAGTGTCTGCAAAGATTGCGCTCCCCATGTTTGCGCCATATTTGAGTTTTTGAAAAAACATGGCGTTGAACAAGGCATGGTGACATTCGAACAGTTGTTTAGCAATGGTGCAGGTTTTGAGGAGAGCAAGGAAATTTTGAAAAAATGCGGCCTAGAAATGTTTAAGTATGAATAATAACAATGCCAAAAACTAAGATGCGCAAGCAACAGCGAGTGGCATACATAATAAACATGTAATTTAAGTTGTGGTCACAAAGCACGAATAAAGTAACGAAAGCAATCAAGTTTGTTCAGAATATTGATCTTAATTACTTTGACCAATCAAACTGCCATATTCTAAATATACTACTTCTAAAAGATGAAAAATCATCACCAGCGGCTGTACTTGGTTGTTTTGCCGATGAAAAGCTGAGAAGCCTTGATGGTTGTTGTTGTTTTAGTACCAGTAAAATGAATAACAAAGTTCCCAAGAGATCATTGATCCGTCGTTTGGTAAATCAAATCAATCAAGTTTAAAGGAAAGACAGGAAGCATATTACTTTAAGTTAGTAGAATATACAAGGCAGGTACTATAAAGGCCAGCGTATATAAGGAGTCCCCGTCAGATGAAGCAGCTAACAAGATGGCTGTCCCAGCTCTCGGTGTATCTATTGTTGTGTGACATTCTAGTAGTGTCATCAAATAAAGAAACTATCTTTGTTGTGTGAAATTCTTGCAGTGTCACGAAATAAAGAAACTATTTATCGACGAGTGAAATTCTAACAGTGTCAGGAAATCAGGAGCCCCAGTTTCTCTCAGTTTATCTATTATTGTGTGACATTCTTGCAGCGTCACGAAATAAAGAAACCATCTATCGTTGTGTAACATTCTAGCAGTGTCATCAAATAAAGAAACTATCTAGATATCGTTGTGTGAAATTCTAGTGTCACGAAATAAAGAAACCATCTATCGTTGTGTGACATCCTAGCAGTGTCACGAAATCAGGAGCCCAAGTTTCTCTCAGTTTATCTATTGTTGCGTGACATTCTAGTAGTGTCATCAAATAAAGAAACTATCTTTGTTGTGTGAAATTCTTGCAGTGTCACGAAATAAAGAAACTATCTATTGTTGTGTGACATCCTAGCAGTGTCACGAAATCAGGAGCCCAAGTTTCTCTCAGTTTATCTATTGTTGTGTTACATTCTAGTAGTGTCACCAAATAAAGAAACTATCTATTGAGCCCCAGTTTCTCTCAGTTTATCTATTGTTGTGTGACGTTCTAGTAGTGTCACGAAATAAAGAAACTATCTATTGTTGTGTGACATCCTAGCAGTGTCACGAAATCAGGAGCCCCAGTTTTTCTCAGTTTATCTATTGTTGTGTGACATTCTAGCAGTGTCTAGAATTAAAGAAACTATAACTTCTCAAACAGCTAGCCAAGTTTCTAACAAATAAAACAATTCTCAACCATTTAATCAAGAAACGTCAGACTATTTAATGACAAAAACTGAAGTCTTATTATATTACACTGAACATACAAGTTAAAAAGAGAAAAAAATTGATAAGATTAAAGAACAAAGCGCTAATTACCAAAGCCTTGTCATTCTATATGTCATTCTTAAAACAACAATTAAGAAACATGGCGGTTGTTAATGATGTAGTTATTAAAAGAGGGCCGTCCCGTCTAGAACTTGGGCTTCATCAGCACAAACTCGAAGTCGAACAGATTCGGCTGAAATATATATAAAGAAAGTGACAGAAAGGGGAAATCCTGGGGAATGATAGTGGCCAAATTATATTATTATATTGTGTGCATACACGAATATGTAACAATGAATTCCTAACTTCATCAGAAGTACCAAGAGAAATACGCATAAAATCATTATCGTTTTGTGAACGAGAGAAGATTGAACTGTCTATGTTTGAAGTATTTTCAAATAATGTGCCCATATTTGGATATGTACTATTCAGATACTTAATGTCGCTCTGCTGCCATTCTTTTATGGTAGCAATTTTTCTGGCTATATAGTTTTCGTAGTTTTCTTTCCATTCTTCAACACTTTTTTTATATTCACGCTTTTGCTTT
>JAOBRD020231954.1:0-25126 GCA_027575215.2 Hydrozoanthus sils
ACTGCTACTGCTACTGCTACTGCTACTGCTACTACTACTACTACTACTACTACTACTACTACTACTACTACTACTACATTTACTTAATTTCAGTATACCGTAAACGCCCTAATAAGCTCCCCTTTCTAATAACTCTCTCCCCGTCTAGAGCTTCAAGTTTTAATTAATCCTCCCTCCCCCCCTACTCCCCTGCCCACCAAATCCCAACAAAAAGACAAGGGAGTAAAACCATAAAGCGTTTTGTGACAAAAATTTATTTTATCAACGGTTGTATCTGTTTCAGTTTTGGAATGATGCTGATTAAAACGTCAGAGCAACAAAGAGTAACTAGTTTTATTAAACCTGTTTTGAATCCGGACATGTGTGTTTCTGTCTTTGACTTTTGGCAATTTCTAAATAAGCCCCCCACCCCTCTCATAAGCCCCCCGTCTGGAAGATCGGAAAACAAATAAGAGCATTTACTGTGAATATAGAAAACAATTAAATGATCTAAAACATTTATCGTCAAGTAATGCTATTAGAGACCTTAAGCACGAGACGTCCGTGTTGCCATGGAGGCCAACTGAAAATCAAATATCAGTAGTTGACGCGTACTTGCTCACGTCATGCTGCCGTGGTGATTGTCACGGAGGTGAAAAGCGTCTTGGCGGCCTTCGACTACTGATATTTGATTTCAGGTTCCCCTCCGTGGCAACTCGGACGTCTCATGCTTAAACGCTCTATTTTTTGTAGAGGCTGATTTTGTACCTGAGCATTTCCTCATTCTTCGGATCCATCGGTTATACAATGGTAGGTAGTACGTAGTGGTACATGATGGTATATCCACCTTGTGAGCATTATAGAGATTATATGACACGGTCTGGTTACGCACTCTGTGCAGGGTATAGGTGTTATTTTATATATTTGTTGCCTCATCAGCATATGCACTTTCCAAGTCAGCTACAGAAACAAAGCTTCTGAATAATGAAATGTTTCTACAATGATAAACTTTCTCTGAAAGTATGAGATCAATATGCTGAGTAATCTTTCAATGATGTGGTTTTGAAAATTGGAATGTTAACAAAGAATGCATAGCCCGTTGTCGTTCTGGCCTCAAGCTGTTTTGCATTATTTGAGTTGTGATTTCTTTTCTACAGAGTCAAATGTTTGGTCACACATTGATTTTGCTAAGCATATAAGGGTAAATTCAGTTGTTGTTTGTCTTTGCTCTTTCTCCGACTTAACTTTGTATGCTAATGAACCAAACTAACAAACTATGTAACAAGCAGAAACCTGCCCACAGCTTTCTAAGCAGTCATGCAAAGACATATTGCTGTGGTTTTGAATTATTACTCTAGTTTTTTTACACCCCCTTTTTGGAGAATGAGAGAAATGAGAGCCTAAAAGAACCCTCACAGTTTGAAACAAAGCAGCTAAAATAATACACACTAGTGAGTACATGATAAGAAGGAACAGGGGGCTCCGTGATTCCCAATATCAGTCAACAATTGCACTACGCGGTTGAGTTTTCTACGAGGCGCAAGCGACGGGTTGACTATTAGATTAGTGGAAAGCAACAACGAGTAGTCTCATAGCCCTTATTCATGATGACGTCACAAGTGCATCAAAGTGAGGCTTGGTGGTGAAATGCTATGTCAAATCGCGGGAGGATTGGATCTATTTTAACTGTTTTTACCGTTCAGCAATTCGTAATATTTCTACCATGTTAATTCACTGGAATTTCGTTTACGCTGGACGTAGAAGCTAACGTATCACCAACAAGCCTCGGTTTAGTGCAGGAAAACACTACTGTGACGTCATCATGAATAAGGTCTATTGTTATAGCAGAACCCAACTAACCTCGAATATTTGAAGCGATAAAAACGAGTGCTAAAAGAATCTGCCATTGGGTTTTTGTTTGAAATCACCGGCAGTTTCGCAACCCGATGTCTATCGTTAACGAATAGGTTAGCCAATAAGATTGCCGCATTCGTGGTAGTATACTAGTTGGTTTCATCAAAACGCATTTTCTGTGTTTGTGTACCCTTTTACAAGCAAGAGGGGTATGTCTGGAGAAACGATAAAAAAACTTGAAAGTCACGAGCCACCCTAAGTACACCGACACAGGAAAAGCGTTGTATTGCTCTCATAAAACAACCAACAAACAAATATGAAAATTAAAGAGACGCGTTCTTTTTCCTCAAAACCTAAATTCTCCTTACAAATACGTCAAAAGCATGTCTTTGTACTGTCTTATAGACATGGTTTTATCACGCTCTAGACCAATCAGGGTGCAGGATTCACTGGTGTTGTTTTGTAATAAGGATAATGAAGCTAGCTACAGTAACCTTATTTTTTTATATTTCGGTAATGTGAAAGAATACGGCTAAGACTGGTTACAGACTGAAACAGTTCGTTGTAAGCTCCAGCCGACGACATTTCTGCTCTTTTGAAAATTTTATGTTTAATCCATAATAGAGCGATGTTTACCCGAAGCATGACAGAAGCAAAGCGTGTGTGTTTGAAGCCTGGTGGCTAACTTTCTTTGGTAAGGGGAGAGAACATCAAACATGTTTGATTCTATCCTCACGGTCTCGTGAGGCGAATTTCTCACAAAAAATTTGCCGCACACGTGAGGAAACGGCTGAGCAAATAGCCTCGCGAGCAAACAGCTCAGCTGTTTACCTCAAGTGTGCGGCGGGCTTGAGGTGAAACAAGATAAGTTTTCACGTCATTTGCATGAAGAAGGTGCATGTTTTAAACTTGCAGACTGGTTTCACTCGGTGAAATAAAGTAGAAGGGAGGAACCACTCTGGCCGTGTTGCTGACCATTAGACAAGTTCTATCTTTTCTTTTTTTTGTTCCGTTTTTACTTGCACATTCTTGTATCAGCACCTACGTTTGTTGTATATTTGCACTCATGCACTACATTCACGTGATGGGAAACCTTTGTAAATTATGAAATATAAAATTGTTGAGGTTAGGTACGTTTATATGTTCTACACGTCATGTAGTACACAACGTAAGTTGGCGATTGACAACCTCTGGTCAGTTAAAGGAAAGGATGAGGAAGGACTGGGGATGAGGGGAGCCGTCGAAATAACAAAGAGCTTCTTAGTTTTAGATAACTGACCACATGCCCTTTGGATTTTAGTTTTTAAAATTGTTTTACAGCTGTTTTAGACTCTGGTTAATTTTTGAAGCTTTGAATAGCTCGAGACTAAGTCTGTGACCGCGACAATCTCGTTCCCAGAGCCACGATCCTTTTGGTCAGCGCCAAGAGTTTTTTTGGCGCCGACCAGAAGGATCGTGGCTCTGGAAACGAGATTGTGATGGCGACAGCAACTGTGCATGCTTACTGTTTCTCCTGTGAGTGTAGCTTTAAAGTGCAACCTTAGACCTTTTTTTAAAAAATTGGCGGCGATTTTAATATTCAAATTAGCCTGGCTAGCCTCGTTCTTGAGTTGAACTTTCAAAAGAATATCTTACGTATACCCAAAGCGGTGCTTGTAAGGTTAATTTGAACGCACATAAAATAATGTTTAAAATTACCGCCATTTTTGAAAAAGGTCTCTAGTTGGTATAAACGGACTGGTTAGGAAAGCCGGCAAACTTCAAAAGGGAAACACAAAAAGGCACAAAGACGCTTTCTTTTATCATAGTTAGTTTAACGAATCGTGAACGTGCACACTCCCTGTTTGAGGTGCTTGTGAGAATGTTGTGAATGGCTACTTTTTGGTTTACATTTCAAAACCTTTTGTGTTTTCTGCAGGTTTTGTGCAGGGTCAAGAACAGAAAACAAAAGAAAAAGGCGAACAAAGACATACAACAATGGTTTCCTAACCAGTCTTTATATTTTAATTATGATGTAACTAAACCCCAGTTCAATATTCGGGCAATGAAATCTGTGGTATTATTTAAGGAACGTTTGCGAAAACATTTTTTTAGCGAAATGACCGCTGTTGGATCGTTCGTTGGATCGCGACCGAGTACTCTGGAAACTGAGCTCGAAATGTCCGGAATAGTACGGTGAATGAAAAATACAGTTTTTTCTTGATTGTGCCGATAAAAAAGGCGAAAATAAACCTGAATTGTGTGTATTTTATGCGTTAAAGCACAAACGCGTCACGAACACTTCCACCAAAACAAGAGAAGCAGAAGAAAAAGCAAAATTCCGAAATTGACGACATTTATCAGTCGGCCTCGGTCTCCTGACAATGAGCGACGAAACGCGGTCGTGAACCAAATTGGCGCGATTTTAAAACCAAAATTGAAAATTGAAAATACAACATCCGTTATTTTTTACTTACCTACTCCACTGATACCACAGATTTTGTATCACAAATGTTGAAGCTGGGTTCAGTTACACTTCAAATTTGAACATCAAAACTGTGTCCACGATTGAGCCTGTTGTTATGGTAGAGAGTAACTGCCTTTCGTGAATCCCATGATCTCTCTTGCTTCGTCTCTCTCCAGGTCATTCTTTACTCGGATGGACGAGTTGCATCACCTTCAATCTATACTTTAGTGTGGTTAGAAAGACGGACACTACCAAGTTCGAAAAGTAAGACCCTTAAATTTACTATTTATTTTTTACATGCTAGTAAAAGGCGTCCCGCCCAATCCTTAAAAAGCGTTGTTTAAGCTTGTATAGTTCTTTATTGGCCTTAAAGTTTTCCTTTTTTATGATTTCAGATGGTATATACCGATAGCATGGGGGATACCGTTCATTGTGGCCTGTTTACCCCTGGGCGGAAATCATTACGGCCCGGCCGGCATGTGGTGGTAGGAACGCCTTCCATTATATCATCACACATTCGCTTCTTTTACACTAGCTTTAACTTATGAATCAATTAACAACTCGCATGAAACTTTATTGAAGTGTCAAACCATGTAGCCTGGGACAAACCCAAACTAGTAAGGGAAGGCATAAAGTTATTATAAAATATAATACAGAGTTAAAAAAAACTAATCAAAAATATCTACATTACAATATGAATGATTAAGATAATTATGAGCACATATGAAAAATACGACACAGAATAAGAAAAGACTAATTACAGATATCTGTATTAGAATAGAAATGTTGAGATAACATCATGTACAGCAGAGGATACAACCCTTGCAACCGGCTTCTAATAACTCAGATTAGTCTTTGCCATGAAGGCACCTTTAAGTGTTTCGGCTGATCTGTCATCCGGAGACAGCTTCTCCCATAATTTATTATGTAGGTCTGAAGGTTTTACTGTAAAATACACCGCTCGTAGGTTTCATACCAAACTACATCTAGGGTACGAGTGACGTATTTTTGAAAACCTCACTAGTGAAGATACCGCTGACATAATTTCTTTGTCGCGATAAACAAACACTCCTATCTATGTAATAAAAAGAAAATTACTCGTTGGTGCTAACATACGAAGTTTATCTCCTCCTGGGCAAAAGAGATCAGTCGTTCTCTACGCTCACTCGTGGAACTCTTTTTTCCAATCGAAAACAAAATTCATATCTTTGCGCCCCCGTGTAATATATCCTCTATTTATGTCCTAAACACAACGTTTTTACAATTTTTGCGCAAGTACTTCTAGATTTTGTGCTTATGTGTGTGGTTGCTGTTGCCTTTGGGGCAAAACGTATTAGCAGTATTAGGAAAATCCTCATTTCTTAGCAGAAACTTATCGCAGGTTTTTCTACATGTTTGATTCCCATTCACCACGAGATCTTGATTGTCAAACTAAGAATTTTGCAACTGTATTTATTCTTCTAGCTTTAGTGTATTTAGAAACGTACTCATTTATTGTGCAACAAAACAAATATTTATGGATTGCATTCCATGCATCTTTTTGAAAGTTTCAGAAACACATCATGCAAAACCTAAAGAAATATCTAATAAGATAGTTTTCTGTTTGACAATGCTCTGGAGCTCTCCAAAGAAAAATACACAATACTTTTGTTCTTCTTAAACAAAATTTAAATATAAATTGAAAACACACCAGAAAGACTTATATAGCTTTGTTGCGACCATGCAGCTGGATCCGAAGAGATACTGAAAACGCGTTGGCATGGAGGTTTTCTACGTAAGTAAATTTTGTTAACATTGTTCTTGTTATGACGTCGTTATGTTGTAATCTTTCTGGAACCCGAGTTCCTTTTCCATCTCCTCTTTAACTCCACTATAAACATCTTTCTTCTTAACCCTACCAGTCTCAGTTGTATTGGTAAATTCTTCCATCTAGAGTGGTTAGCCCTTGCAGTCCCAGTTGTACTGGTAGTGGTTAATCCTTTCAGTACCAGTTGTATTGGTAAATTTTCCCATCCACAGTGGTTAACCCTTTCAGTCCCAGTTGTACTGGTAGATTCATCTATTTAGAGTGGTTAACCTTTTCAGTCTCAGCTGTGTTGGTAAATTCCTCCATCTGGAGTGGTTAATATAACCTTTTCAGTCCCAGTTGTATTGGTAAATTCCTCCATCTTGAGTGGTTAACCCTTTCAGTCCCAGTTGCATTGGTAAATTCTCCCATCTATAGTGGTTAACTCTTTTCAGTCCCAATTGTATCGGTAAATTATCCCATCTAATGGGTTAACCCTTTCAGTTCCAGTTGTATTGGTAAATTCTCCCATCAAGTGAGTTAACCCTTTCAGTTCCAGTTGTACTGGTAAATTCTCCTGTCTAGAGTGGTTAACCCTTTTAGTTCCAGCTATATTGGTAAATTCCCCCAACTAGTGAGTTAACCCTTTCAGTCCCAGTTGTATTGGTAAATTCTCCCGTCTAGAGTGGTTAATTCTCTCAGTCCCAATTGTATTGGTAAATTCTCCCATCTGCAGTGGTTAACCCTTTCAGTCCCAGTTGTAATGGTAAATTCTCCTAACTTGAGTCCATACTCTTCGTGGAACATGTATGGGAGAATTTCCCTTTCCTTCTTTAATATTACGCTTTGTTTGATATTCTATTTTTCTTTACCGAAACGCCTTATTTCTGTGTGTTATGTAAAGAGAAGTTAGATGTTTATAACTGAAAGGACTTAAAGGTTAAGCAAAGGTTTTGTATTATCGTCCTAACTCAATGGTTGAAACCTTCTCCTGAGATAAGGGGCCCGCAAACAACTACCCAAAGAGCTAAACACAAAAGAATACCCCCCAACTTTTCACAATAATTACCGGTGCAAGTGTGTCACAGATTTTTATCGAATCTGATTTTTGTTTACTTTTTTTTAAAACAAGGTTAATCGAAATTCTTAACTAGCACTATGAAACTGATGTAACTGTCAATTTGCAGCCATCAATAGTGAGTTATAAAACCACGTAGGTAGAGTGCTGCAAGTTACTCAAGCACGCGTGTGCAGAGTTGAGTTGATCTTTTGAGCCACATTCCTTAAAAGGCCTTTAGTGGTTCTAAAGCCAATTTATTGATGGGCGAAAAAATTCGAAAACGGTTCAAGAAAAGAATCCGTTGGAGAAAACTGGTGGAGGCCCTCTGGAGTGAAAAGGATGTAAAGATGTGAAGTGTAATGTTAATCCTGGAACACGCTTTCTATTTCACTTGATATAAAGACTTGTAAGATAATTTTTGTTTTTTATTGTTAAAAAGATTGCCCAACAGAAACGTGGCAGGTGGTAATTTAAACACTACTGACTTAGTAAGATAAAAAGCTCTGCATGGCACCCGTGTGTTCCCGGGTAGAGGTCACTGCCCAGTCTATTTAGTCCGCAGTGATGGCTTCTCAGCAGCAAATTTCTTTCGCCATTCAAAAAATAAGATTTTTACATATTAATAGCTCACAAAAACATTAATTCCTATGGCACATTTGTCCACACTAAGGGCTTTGCTCAGCTACGTATAAACTCTTAAAGTGTCCTGTTTACACTTGCCTGACTAGCTTATATCTGTTTTGGGAAATTAAGCCGGTTTGTTAGCTGTGCCGTGCTGTGTAGGACACCAACATGGCCGCTACGTCTTTGGCGTTTCAAGGTAGTGCGTTAAACCAAGAATAAGCAAAATATTATGACAACCAGGAATCTTGTTTTTAAGGTAGTTGTAAGGGGTAATGCCCGCTGCTTATGTTGCTTTTGTGCAAACTCGTATCCAGGCTCCTCGTCAAGAGGTTGGCCTTTGTACCCGCTGTCATTAGTTGCAAGGTACAATGTTCTGAATCTGTGACTTTTAATCAAATTATGTTAATGAAAGGCAATCTGGTCTTAGTTAACTTGGGATTTGGTTCATTGCTACCCCTCACTTTACTTGTTTTGCTCTCCTATAGGTGGTACGCGCCCCTTTTCACTATCATCTTCATTCTGTTTGTCGCTTACTCCTACATCTTCTTTGTTCTTAGACGACAGGTAGGTCGAACCTGAGCCCGCAGTATTGAGAAGTGTAGCGGGTGTTTATATTCCCGCAATACCCTGCAAATCCATTGTTGCTAATAATCAAATGGGAAATCAAAATCCTTTTGAAACCAGAACTTTGTGTTATTTTACAATTTACGATAGACTGCTACTTTTTTTGCAAAAACTGTTTCAAACTATCCGAAATAAAGGTACTGGTATGTGAATATTATAGTATTAATCAATAAGTAATATAGTTACCATCTAGAGTTAAAATTAAATCGTTGAGTCAGTTCTGGTCAGTAATGCTTTTGTCTCGAGTCAAAATGGAGCAATAAGCTTGGGTATATCTTAAGACACAAAACAGTAATTACTATCTTGGTTAAAGTACTCTCTAATATTAATGGTAATAGAACTGAGCGGGGTCCAGTTCAATCTGTAATCCTACAAATGATTAACAAAATTGGACGAACGCGGAGCGAGAGGAAAACAAGAAGTCTGTTAGCTTTTGATTGCTATTTTTTCATTCAATATCTTAAGTAGAGACATAAACTCATTCGTGCTACTATTACAAGTACTCTTTTTCCCCTAGAACAATAAAGGAATGGAACAACGTACCCTCCAAGATCATCAACTCTACATCTGTAAAATCCTTTGAATAAGCACTCCGTACAAGTTGAATATTTCAATGAATATAATGTCTTGTAGTACTCTAATTCTAACAAATTCAGATGATAACGGCAAAAAACCAAATGGATAAAGTAAAAATCTAAATACACACACTCCAGCCTCCATTTTGCAAAACGTCTCTGCTTTGAACGGTTTTGAAGTTGCTATAGTGATTGTAATCAATGTTGTGATTGGTGGATTTAACTCTGAAACGACTTTAAATGATTAGATTGTGCGACTATCCGATTATACTGTCCGATTACAAAATTGGGAAGTTAATTATTGCAAGATACAGCAGTTTATGCCCCTGGAAATGGTATTCATTATGATTGAATACGGTACAATTCTCGGTATCATCCGTCAGGAGAGCTTTTATTCCATTGCAATCGTTTACAATCAACCATTGACTGGGACAGTCCTCTTTTAAATAGCTGTACGTAAACAAGAGGATTTTACTCTTGTGTTTTAGCAATGAGATTAAATGGCACCATACACAAACTTTTGAAACAGAAAACATCCAGTGATTAATTTTGTAGACAAATTTCTAACCTGAAGAAAGTTGAACTCGTGAGATCGAAACAGGAAAACGTTAAAGTAAACTCAAGAACCTCAAATCACCAGAATATATAAATATAAGACCCAATTTAAACGAAGTACTCCCAAATCATACGCCTTATTGCATTCACTGTCGAAATTGTGCGTTCACACTACAAATTTTAGGTAACTCGAGTGATTCGGGAATTCTCCGAGATAGCTCGAGTGACATTAGTGTAAACGGGGTACAAGCTCATAAGCTCAAAAGCTATCATAAACAAATTAGAAATAAGTTGAAGGTCTAAATTAAGGCCTGTTGCAAGTTTTCATAATCAGTAGTTGTCGGTTATTGTTGTGCAAACCTTATCATTGGAAATGATTGGCTGTTACCTTAGGTAAAGGCGTGGGAAGGATTGTACAGCGCGGAGGTCGAGGAAAGTAAAGTAAGTAGGTCTATGTTGCTAGAGATTAATTAAAGTATGTCGGATGACTGGACGTAATAAACCTATTGGGAGTTGGGGGGGGGGGGGAAGGGTACTTCCTTATGATGACTATACGGGATCGTGCCGCTGGATAGCGTATGGTTTTTGAGCTCCCATCCACATAAATCAAGGCATTCTTGACCTTAACAGGGTATCCTTTTATTCATTGATAATGTTGTCCTAAACAGGATAGCTATTTTCTGCACTCTTGGTTCCGGTTCTCGCACTGGTGATAAGAGGTGAGGAGTGAATAAGCTCCATATTTAAGTGATCTTTGTGACTTTTCTGGCGCTTATTGGATAGTAACGCGTATCCAGTAACCTAAAGTAAACTGTTTATGAAAGTTCTCAAGTGGACGGCTATGATTAAAACTCCTAAACAGGGTTATTAAAAAACAACGGGCTGTCCAAAACATGGTCTACATTTTGAGGTCGATTTGTCCTCAACAGGGTCAGGGATTGAAAACCCAAGCGGCATCCCCAACACCCCCCCCCTCCCCCCTTAGGGCGATAAACCCGTGCCAAATGCTAATGTAAAAACTTATCATAAATACAAAAAAATAATTTTGTAAGAAAACGGAAGAAAATTAAGGATAACCCAAAAGTCAGTTGGGCGGCACTGAAGATTACAGTGGAACGGAGAAATCACAGATTATTGTCAAAGAAATGAATACTGAGAATGGCACTTCTCATAACGAAGACTTAAAAATAAGTAAAAGTTAGTAATGACCAAACGCATGCGCATTAGCAAGCTGCTAGCTACTTACCTTTGGAAGCCTGGGAAGATTTTAAAGAACAAAAAAGCATAAAACTCAGCTTTTCGCAAAAATGGTAAGATTGTTAAAAATTAACGGAACGCCATCTAATTCTATATGAGAACAAATTCAACCATAAAGCTTACTTACAATGGTATAGTCTTGTGTTACAACTAAGTTTTCTTAATGGGGTCTGAAATCAACTGTTCGCCACTTATTTCAGGAGCTGATGAACAAACACATCAAGCCCCTACGTTTTTACCCTTTCGTGTACCTAATTTTGTCGTTGTTCCCGTTGATACACAGGTTAGTTTCTTTATCCTTCTATCATTTCTTATATGCTTATTTTCACTATTACAAAAAACATTTTTGTTGTCGCCATTGCCATTTCATTGCCATTTCATTGCCATTTCATTGCCATTGCCATTGCCATTGCCCGTTTTAGCCATTGTTCTTATCATGACCTTTTCCAACTTCTTTGCTATTCATATTGCCACTGCCATTACTACTATCCTTGCTAGCGCCTGTGATAATTTTATTGTTATTACCTCTCCCTTTGCCATTGTACTTTCAATTCCATCGTCCTTGCCCTAAGCTTGTAACTGCATTTCTTTTGTCATTGTCAATAACATATATACGAAGTCGTTGTTGTTGTTGTTTTCGCCATTGTTGTTGTTATTAGTTCTTGGTTTTTGGTTTTCATCCCAATCATTATGGAATTTTTTCCAGCTTAATCAAAAAGAAGTAGTTGTTGGCAAGAAATAATCATTGAGGTTGAAAGTTTTTTGGCCTCGAAATTAATTTCATCTTATTATTATTGTTCAGAATTCAAAACGCCGTGTCTTCAGAGGCGAGTTTCACCCTTCTCATCCTTCATACAATGTCAAACCCACTGGTCGGTAGGTGCAACATCTAAGTTAAATCACTTTTTGTACCGAGCGGAATTGCAATGTTTAGGTTATATAAATATGTTATTGTTTGAATCAGTGTAACTCGGTACAGGCATCAGCCAAGTGTTGCCCTGTAGGTAAAAGACATTTGGAACTTATTGGCCCTTAGAGCCAGATTCGCGAATAAATTTATCACACAGCAACTCAGATATAACGATGCCATGCATGCAATGTAGGAATTGTTAGTATTGCTCCGAAAAAACATAGTTTTTAATCGTGCCACGTAAAAGTAGTATTCAAGAGATGTCATATTGTCTATATTGCGGCAACCAAATGACTAAATCAACAGAGGGTAAATCTACTTACATTTTGAAGTGGTGAAATTTAGCACATGTATCTTTTTCAACCTATTTGCTTATTAGATAGGCCTTTTGCACTATTGCGTCATTATACTACAACTACCAGACTCCTTTTCAGTTTTCTTTTGTTATTCAGAGGCACAAATTCCTCGGAGAATTTTTAAGCAACAGGTGTGATTTTTAGATAAAAAAGGCGTTGCAAAGGCTTCTGGTAGTTGTAGTAAAATATGCAATAGTGCAATTGGCCTATTAGATGATTTTGTAATAGACCCTTTTCCAGTTCCAGGTACCGCTGATAAAGATAGACTGTTGGCGCACGTACTCAGGGTAAGCCTCGAATTGAAGTAAAGTATTCACAAATTCCAGCCTGGAGGAACGGAATTTTAAAATAAAACAATACACTGAGTTGGGAATAACACCTTTTCTGCCTGGAATTTGTGAATATTTTACTTCAGTTCGAGGCTTACCCTGAATACGTGCGCCGACAGTCTATTTTTTATCAGCGGCACCTGGAAATGGAAAAGGGTCTATTGTATAAAGGTAATTTTTGTAAGGTTTAAAATTTCGGCTTGATCAATTCAAGCTCAAATGAATATAAAAGTTCAAAGTAATAACATTTCTATTTTTTGTTTTGAATAAGATAAAGCTGTTTCTGACTGTGTTTTAATTTGAACAGAAGAAATAATCAAGAAACACTAGAAATCTTGTGTAAATGTATGTTCTTCTGCTGGGACATAAAACTATAATACAAATTGTTATTTTAACTCCAGCAATTGTTGAAAGTATTTTTAAAGCTTTCGGCGTCCATCAAGAAGCCCATATCAATGATGTGATCCGATTTTGGTTTCCAGTCTTCACTGGGTATACGCAAGTTAGCTCCTGTCTACGGAGCCGTGCTGTCTTGTACTTAGTGAAGACTGGACAGCCAAATCAGACTTTATCATTCATAAAGGCTTGTGGATGGAAACCGAAAGCTTTGAAAAAACGTTCACAACTGTTGCTGCTTTAACAACGAAAAATTATATCGAAGTTTAAAACTATCCATTTCGAATTTTCTGTCTTGCGCTCTGTAAAATATCCGTGTTATGAATTATGTGCCCAAATGTTTAATGTTCGAGAATCGTACACTTTTGTCTTACCATTTGAAATGTAATCGAGTTTGCCTGGCTCTCTAGTTACGCCAGGGAACAAGTGCCCTTCGAGTAAACATGGACAGAGTTTAGCCAACACGTCCCGCAAACCTCTGATAGGTTTCTTGTTGCCTATAATCTTGTTACCTTAAATGAAGCATCTGAAAAAACAAGATGTCGACTTTGACTTTGTTCGTTATATGGTGGATAATGAGACAAAGAACCAACCAAATTGCAGACTTCTATTATACCTCGTGGAACAAGCATGTAGACCTTATAATTTTACGAATTTATAAACTCGTTAAAATCTTGCTGCCTGTGGGGATGTCTTCAAGGCTCGTGTTTCGCTTCGCTGCTTCCGCCGAACATTTAACCAAGATTCGAGGTTTCTTGAGGTATTCCTGCTGAAGCCATTGTTACTTGTCCTCACACGTTCGTCTACCTCTATCGTAGAAAATCCAAAATTATCGAAAGAGAATAAAACGTAACAAATCAAAACTAGAAAAGTCAGAAAACCCCGAAATCTTCTGAGAACTGCTGCTCGTCTCGCTGATGGGCGCGCGTGATAAAATGACGCCGATTGGCTAGGTTTGTTTTTTCTGGGATTTGGCTCAGACAAGCGGTTCCCCTTTTTTCTTAATATGTCAGCTCTCCAATTCATATGGATAATGAATAACAGCTATGCTGACAAAAATT
The DNA here is from genome assembly GCA_027575215.2 of Hydrozoanthus sils. Classification (NCBI taxonomy): domain Eukaryota; kingdom Metazoa; phylum Cnidaria; class Anthozoa; order Zoantharia; family Hydrozoanthidae; genus Hydrozoanthus; species Hydrozoanthus sils. The sequence continues at coordinate 13,813 of JAOBRD020231954.1, forward strand.
GATCAACTACTGGCTATATAAATAATTACAAACAATGAAACTGTAGTTTTAATCGGGCGAACATATAAGTAATATTAGACAGTAATAAGTCTTAAGCTGCCTCAATGTCATCGTGTTGAAAATTGTTTCTTGACAAATAAATATCTGCAGGTTTTGCGAATGGAATTGTATTTGGTACGGACAGAGAAACTCTGAGACGATTAAACTACGTCCAACTAAAGGTTAGAAAACAGATTAAAATGACTACAGGCTTGGTCTTCCTAGTTATTAGGGAGTTTACGAAACGAGGAGGGCAACGCCATCAACGGCGGCAGAGAACAATAGTGAATACAATAGCTGCACGGTCGAATGCACCGTGCGGGCCACCTGCACGCCGTCGTCTTCAAAATTACTACGCAAAAAGCTTAACTTTGGAGTTCTTGCGATTACGGTAACGATAAACAGAAAATCTTCTCAATCTTCTTTTATCTTTATGCAGGGAGCTTTAATATTTTTCTGTTCACAAAGCCTCACTAGGACAAAAGAGGGGGCAAGCAAAGCAGACAGGGGGCATGGTCGAAAAGGAAAAGTTAGAAATATGTTTTTTGGAAGCCTTTGTCGTGGGCGTGGCCCTCCTTGTTTCCTAAACTCCTTATTACGCAACAAGGCACAACTAACGCATTAAAGTGCATATCACCCCTATTTTAACGCATTTGTGACCAAAAAAGACTCATTCCAAGCTTTAATTTGACACCAGAGTCACGTCTATTGGTTATAACCTGACATCCTGTATATTACAGGCGTTCAAATATGCTGAAAAACGTGTTTTTAGGTTTTCCTCTGGACGGCTGGACGATAGACGAACAACAGGGCGAGTAGTGTTTTTTGAATATGGGATTTAAAGATGCAGAATCGGACATGATAGTTCCAAAAAGCGAGTTTTGAACACTTATAATTTATCCCAGAGGGCAAACAGTTAGACTAAATGTGCGAAATGTTCCAGCTTGCGATAAAATGCGCCCTATGGGGAGGAACAATGGCCTACAACAACATCACATCTATTGACTCGCCCCTGGTCCTAACTGCCTCGGACGCTTTATGTAATGATAGATATTTAAAGTTATCCAAAATATCAGAATCAGTCTAAAAAGACATACTCTTTGCGGGACCATTTTTGTCGAGCCTTTTAGTTTGCGTCGAAATTGTTTCAAAATATGGGTGATATGAACAGTTTTCCATAAATCTTTTAAAGTCGTCCTAGGTCGCAGACGTCACTTTCTCGACAAATTAAATTTCCTTGAATTGCCCAACACCACCTTAAGCCGTTGTAACTTGCTTATGATCGCGGCAACTTAAATTAAGAACTCAGGGTAGGCCTCTGCCCCAATAACATTTTCAGATTATCAAATCGCTTCCGTTTCTGTAATCGAATTTTTGCTTTTCACCTGATATCATAGCGGCTATGTTGATGTCCTTAAACACCGGAAGAATTTTGATGATATATATTATTTGGGGCACCAACATGGTCGTTTCGTCTTTCGTCTCTGGTGTCTCTAGGGAATGCGTGAAAAACAAGAATACATTGTTTAAATCAATGACGTCAAGAAAGCTAGTACAGTAGACAGCACCCACGTGTTAGTGTTTTTACCAGCCGTTTATCTTGAAGTTTCTTGTAGTTTCAGGCAAGCTTTCAACGTTCATACAAACTTTGTTGTTCCCTTCTGCAAACCCTTTAAGTAATGTTGTGCTGGCACACGCATTCCTTTCTGCTTCCTTAATATGTTTGCCTATATTTTTTTGATAACTTAGAAATCAATTTATGCTTCGTATCAGAACCAAGAAGACAAGAAGGCCCAAAAGTTTTGTTGATTATGGCAACTCAGTGCCGTAGCTAGGCTCCCCCTCCCCCCCCGTCAACAGTTTGGGAGAAAAGAAGAATTAACAGATGAGTTTCCCATTTCTTGCAACAAAAATTTGTGATCTTATTTTTGATTTTTGATATTACAGTTCACGTAAATTAATTTTATAGTGCACTCCAAGTCAGCTCATTCTGCCAAGTTGAACCCCCCAAAAAAATTTACCCAGCTACAACACTGCAATTTATACAATATATTGACTGTTGAGTCAAAAAACAACGGTTCACAAGCTCATCGTATTCTTGAGTTTGTTAAGTGGCCTAGCTATTAACAGCTCCCCATAAGCTCCCTTTGGCTTAGTGGGTAAGAGCGCCTGCCCGCTAATCAGAGAGTGACTGGTTCGAATCTTGGCTGGAATCGATTGAGAACTGTTTTTAAGTTCAGCTTGTGTCGACAGATTGTTAATCTATCACAACCTAACACTATCTTTATTCACGTCACTGTTTAAACACAAGGGTGCATTGTTGTCATGGATAGTTCCAAGGAGAACAGTGATCAATGAATACCCACTACAGCAAATTGAGGAAACACCAGGGAAAGAGGCCACAAACCCACCATCGTTGGCCGTCGCCCCTCCTGACCGAAACTCAACAGCCCCCTCTTTACACCCCAGTTCTAAGATAGAGGAGGGGGCCCAGAAGAGCATACTTGCCCCGGTGTCAAAACATGCTTCGAACGAGAAGTTTTCTGCTGGTAAACTTCACAATGCCAAACTGGAACCGCAGGAATCTAGCGACTCTCAAAATGTTTCGTCTGAGACAACCAATAATTTAGAAGGTATAGTGACTAATGACGAGATCACTAAAGCTACAGGCAACAATGAATTTGAGGACGTTCCTCTAAACTAACGGTTGTGAACAATGCAAAAACAAGTTGCTATTCTGTAATATAACAATAACAGATGCGTCGCAAATCTCAACCTTACCCTAGTTCGAATTAATTTTGCTTTATCTGGCTTTTTTATCACTTTACCCCCGAAAAAGTGGAACTTCAGAAAATGTAAACCATGTTTGAGCTATCGGAAATCAAACTCACTACTTTTAAAAACATTATTGTTGATTAAAGACCCCCGAAATGGGTCCTCCATTTTTCTGATCATTTTCACGAGCATTTTTTCCATCGTTTCCAAACTCCCTTCCTTCCCGAAAAAAGCGTACGCAATAAAATGACAACTTTCCTGTATGTTTTTAGAAGCTTTAAACGAATCCTCCACTGTATAACATTATTGGTCTCGAATGAATTTTTGATTAAGTCTTTGTCCATATCAGCAGTACAAGTATTTTTGTGCATTTAACTAACGCCAAGCAATTTGTTTTCATCAGTTTTACAGTTTGAATTTCCCGCGCCGCCATTTTGAATTATGACGCGACGTGGTTGCAGTGCAAGACTCCCTCTCGTTCATTGCTATTGTATTCATCGCGAGTGGAGACTGGCACTGCAACCAAGTTACGTCAAAAATCAAAATGGCGGCGCGCGGGAAATTCAAACAGAAAAACTGCTCAAACTAAACTGCTTGAAATTTGTTATATGTGCAGAATCATCAAATTTGTGCTGCTGATATGGACACAGACTTAATAAAAGTTTTTATTATTTGAGACAAATAATGTTATGCAGTGGAGGATTCCTTAAGTCGAGCAAAATCTTCCTGTGTTATCAAAATTTGGCTTACAAAGAACCTAAAGCTGTTGTTACACTTCTGTTGTTAAACTTTTAGCTGAATTTTGAGTGCAACAAAGATGCGAAACCGGTTTCAGTAGGCGTTACACCGTGTAACGTAATCGGTTTCGTTTTACGAAAAGTAGAACCGCTTTCTAATTCTGCAACAGTCACAGCGATTGAAGTTGCAATAAAAACAAGAGTTTCACTGTGTAACATTACTTCGTGAATCTTGCCTCGCTCGGTCTTGTTACGCCCAATCAACGTTCCCGAAAAAGTTTCAACCTTTGATACTATATACACGGCGTAATGTCTGGTATAAAAACTTGGTTCGCATCTTAGTTATATTACACACAAGTTTCAGCTAAAAGTTTCATCGAATAAAAACGGCTTAATTAAGGGAACAGATGAAAATGGTTTTTTCAAGATATGTCCCTCGGGTGTCTTGTCCCAGGCAAATTCTGCCCTTTTGAACTGATCATGCATGGTTCCAGGAACTAGGGTCGTATTTGGAGCAGAAACCAAATCATTTGGATTTTGCTGAAGTATTATATTGTCATTTTTGAGGCATGAAATGCCGAATGTAGCCAAAGGGACTCTGTCACGACCGATCATTAAACTTTCTTGGCCAAGTCCCTTCTTTTTCGCATTCGGCCGAGACAAGCATAGGTTCCAATTTACTCGAACTGGTTTTGTGAACCGGTTTGCAAATCAGTTCACATTGCAAAAAAAGCAAGGTGGCCAAACATTTGTTGAAAGAGATTGTTTCTGGTAAAATTTTACTAATTATTTTAATTATTTTGAGCCCTCATACGCATACATTTGAAACTTTTTTAAAAAATAAATTGATAATTCCGAGAATTTTTTCCTTAATAAATGTTCATGCCTTTCTCCGTAACGTGTCACTGTTCGTGCGCATCACTGACGTTTATTTCTTTTGTCGGTCGGGACAGGCTAAATAGTAAACAAATTTAAAATAGTAATCTCAAATCGTATTCATGCCTTGGCTAAAAGCCACCTTTGACTAACATTTGGAAATTAAAAAGCGTACGTTTGCCTTGAACGTCTCTCCCTCCCAGCGTACGTTTTATCACTCGTGAAAATGATGCGAAAAATAGACGACTCCTAAACTGAAAACCAACATTAAGATTGATGATAGTGATGTTGTATATGACAAAACTCAGAAAAATTTGGCGCCCAGAAGGATGAGTGTGAAATAATAGCAACAAAGTTGTAATGTTGTAGGTGCTTATTTCTGATGAAAAATATTACTTTCTGCTTCAACGAAAGCGCTACACTCTATTTTTTATAAGAACATAAGGCTGAAAATCGCCAAAAATTTAAGAACATGTTAAGAACATGCTGAGGCTGAGAAAAGATGAAGAACCTTTATTTAGGATAACCTATTGCAAATAATTCATACAGTGTTATTAAAAATTTGCCTTTTGGGGACTTCTTGACTAAAGTTGGCAGATAACAATTTTACATCACATGTCTTTTCGTTTATAATCCATTTTCCTGTTTCCTACCTTCTGGAGCTTGCTTTGGGCTTGAATTTTTGGGTTGACCTGTTTGTTTTATTGGTAAACCTGATCAGTATTCTGTAAGCATTACAAAGCTTTACTTATAATGAAATTATTGTTTGAATTTCGTCTTAATCCAGAGTTAAGCTAATCGGGGTGTTTTGAGGAACCGGGCCCAGGGTATTAAAAGGAACTTTGAAATTGTCCATAGTTTTCAGACTTCAAAACAGTTTGTTTTAGCAAAAGTTATGGTGGCCGGATATGTCCAGGAATTTTATTGGTCTCAAGTTAGTAGAAGTACGAATGGTACCTCCGGAACTTAAAAGTCAAACTTCTAAAGTTTAACTTTGTCCTCCGAGATATTTTTGCAGGTTATGTAGCTGATAGCTTTTGTTGACATCAACTTTAACGGAACAAGATATTCTAAGTACCACATATTTACCCAGACTATTAAGCTAGTGTTTTAGTTTGATTATAGAGTATTTTACAACCAGCTAAAAAGTTGAAAATTGTATTTCATTTTAAATTTTAAAGCTTGGGGCACACTAGGCGATTTTGTACGCCGATCGCTGCGATTGTTGTATCTGGTTCATACTTGCAAGAAGACGCACAAACACACGCAAAAGCATAAGGAACCGATGTTAACACACGTGAAACAAGCACCAGAAAAATAGAAATACGCATACGCAAAGGGGACTGGTGATGACATACTTATGCTTGTTTCACGGATGTTCACACTGGTGAAACTAACGACACAAGCACAAGAGAAAGAAAAATGTTTCTTTTTCTTGTGCTTATTTCACGCATGTTCACACTTGGATTTTCCTGTGCTTGTGCTTACACGCTTTTTTTATAAGAACCAGTAAACTCTAGTCTTTTGTAATTTAGATAACATGTACCTAAAAATATAAATGATGTGAAATAAAATGTTATGTTATGCCAGTATTTAAGCAAAAACCGCATTTCGCGTGTCTATGTACTCTTTTTTATGAACACGGGGGAAATGCTTGTAGGATTGATAAAAAAAAATTGAAATTTACGCCGAGCCGACCGCGAAGAGCCACTTTCAAGTTTTTTTTACCAATTAGACACAAGAGTTGCGTTTTATTGCTTTTAATGAAATAACCCACAAACTATGAAAAATCAAAGAGACGTTAAATTTATTCTCAAGTTAAAACTAAATTTTCCTTACATGTTCGTCGAAAGCGTGTCTATGTACTCTCTTACAGACGAGGTTTTCTCACGCTCTCCAATTAATCATTGCGCTAGACTAACTGGTGTTAGTTTATAGGCGAGTTTTTGTTTCCATTTCTTGCCACATTAGCATACGCACTCTTCTTTCTAACTCAGCTACAGAAACAATGCTTCTGAAATAATGAAATGCCTCTGCAGAACAACTTTCTCTGAAAATATGAGGTTGATATGCTGAGTAATCTTTTGGAGATATGGTTTTAGAAAATGGAAGTTTTACAAAGAATGTATGGCTCATCATTGTTCTTGCCTCCAGTTGTTTTGCAATTTTTTGAGTGGTAGTTTCTTCTTTGAAACTACACTTATAGAACCGAAAGTTCGTTCTTAAGCATTTTCAAGTTTTAAAGTCAGACTTAAGTTGTTACTAATGCGATGAAGCCGCAGAATGTAAACAATAACGTCAGCTGAAACTCGCCTAAAAAGCCAGTATAAAAGCTATCTTTACGTAAGAAGGTAGAAATGAAAAACTATATTTCGAAGATAGCCTGTGTAGCGGCTATTTCAATTTTAAGGGACTACTGGAAAATATGACGCTTGGTCTTCCCCCCAAAAAAACATCCGCCACGCAGGCTAATTTTAGAATAAAACGGGGGCCGGGGGGAGGTGATCAGTTTCTGAAAAATTTAAAATAAGACAGAGGCCAGCAAAGATATGGATATGGTCCTAATAAAACCGGGAGGAGGTGGGGGTGGAGAGAAAAAATCGAAAAAATTATTAAGCGACCCGGGACGTTTATTTGGCACCTGAAAGTACTACTGAATAATCTAATATGGATACGGACGTAATCTATATTACTCTCAATGATACTAACTAATTCAAATAAGTAGGTTTAACACCAGTGCGAAACCGTGTACGATCGATGTACTTGCCAACGTTGGATCAGAAGATCACCATCAGAATGACGAATAAAATTTGAAAAATTAATTTTTTATCATGGGCTCCATGATCCAGGTAATAGCCATTAGTATACACCAGCTCGGCTACGCACGATTTGATTGGAATAGTAGATACTGACGCTGAAAGAAAATGGCGAACGTTTCGAGTGTAATTGAAAAAATTACAGAATGCTATTCCTCAAAACACCAAGATGGCAAAAAAAAAAAAGACTTAGTAAAAAAATCATCGAAGCGTAGGTGTTAAGTGTATTGTTCCTTCTTTACAATAGCCTGTATGCATAATTAAGTATGGGTGAGTAATGAATGCTTGCCAGATATTTTGCCACTATCCACCTCAATTGTAATAGGATAAGGTTAATTAAATTGGCCGAGTGGAGACCGGCGTTTGCACGAAGGCAGAGACTGCTATTGCTGATTGAAACACCGGAAGTAACTGGGGAAGTATTATAACACCGGAAGTAATTTGGGAAGTCTTGGGAAATACCGCTCTATTACTGCAGGCTCGCTCTCAACCTAGCGTGCAATATCCACAAAGAACGGTATTTTGAACATTTGACTCGTGAGGTATGGCTTCTTCCTTTCGGTTCACTCGAGCTGTAGTTAGTGGAGTTCCTTCGTCTTTGCCAGCAAACGCTTTGCGACTTTCAAGTGAAATTGGTGAGGTGTCCCTCGAAAAAGCAAAAGCTCAACATGGCAAATACTTGGACGCATTAAAATCTCTGGGGTTACAACTCACTCAACTGGAAGCTGACGAAGATCACCCAGACTGTGTGTTTGTTGAAGACGTGGCTGTTGTTGTCGGTAAGAGAGCGTTGATTACCCGTCCTGGTCACCCCTCGCGTCAAGGGGAAACAAAGAGAATGAAAAGTGCTTTAGAAAACCTCGGAAATTTGAACATTGAAGAGATGACTGAACCCGCATGCTTGGACGGCGGAGATGTGCTCTTTACTGGGCGAGAGTTTTTCGTCGGTTTATCCGGTAGAACTAATCAAGACGGAGTGAAGAAGTTGGCAGAATTTTTCTCTGGATTTCCAGTCCATGAAATTGCCATAGAACAACACTTGCACCTCAAGTCTATGATGTCGATGATTGGAGAAGATAAAATCGTGATTGGGACAAGCGAACCAGCCAAGAAAGCATTGACCCAGATCATGAGCAAAGCAAAGTTCCAGTACGAGTATTTACCTGTACCAGAAGATCATGCAGCCAATTGTCTGTTTATCAACGGAACAGTCGTGCATTTGGTTGGTGACGAAATACCTCAGAGCGTGGGTGGGTTTCACCAGCTGACCTGCCCAAAGATCGAGCTAGCCAACACCGAGATGCACAAAGTGGATGGTTGTCTTACATGTCGCTCTATTTTAATCGAATGAACTCTTTTTTAATTTCTTGAGTTTATTCTATAGCAGTAGGTCTTTTAGGATTGCGTGGATGTTTGATATAAGGCACGTGACCAGTTCGCGAATCCCCTATGGCATGAGAACTGGTTGGTTTGGTGATTGATCTTTGATTTTTAAGAGAAAATCTTTTAATGAGGGTTAAGGGGCATTTTTTTTAGATTAAAAAGAGGAAAGATAAAAAGTGTAGCTTAGTATTTCCAGTGTTATCATTAATGAATAATTTACTCTAGATGATTAAAGTATGTGTCATCACAATTTGTTTTGAACTTTCAATAGGTTGTAAAACAACTTAATAGTTGTTTTTCAACCTATTGAAAGTTCAAAATAAATAATCAAAGATGTCCAAACTATAAGCAAAATCACTATTTTAATAATTACTGGCACTTATTCAAAGAAATATGATGTGATAGTTGGAGTTCAATTTGTTATTCTGCAAATAAATATATTACAGTGGGATTTTCTTTCCAAGGAAACAAGGTACCAAAACGATGTTACTGTCAGAAAACTACATTGGTTACATTTTGTTGCCACAAATATGACTAACCATAATAATTAACCCTTTCAGTCCCAGTTAACATCTAACACCTTTACACAGTCCTGAATGGGAGAAAAGGAAAGATATGCCCATATTTAACTCGGATATCTTTGAGAGATTAGTGCACGTTTTTATTACATCAAAACTAGACTCCTGCATCTTCATTCCTTATGGTTTATCAGAATCTGAAATGAACAAACTACAACACATTCAAAATGCACCAGCGTAACTAGTCTGAAGAACTCCAATGTCTAATGCATGTTACTCCTGTTCTCAAAAAACTACACTGGCTACTGTAAAAAATAATTATCTTTTAAAAAAAATTACTGATCACATTCATGGCACTTCATGGTCAGACTCCCATTTATCTTTGAACTATTTTGACCGTACATTCTGCCTAGTTTTCTTTGATCAAGCTTTCAAAATAATTATGTCTGTTCCAAAACTATGCTTCCACCTATGGCCATAGATCCAGAATTTAAACTAATTTTATACAATTTCCAAATATTTTATGGTTTTAGTTTATATTGTATTGTTTTTTATAAAATTGGTAATGGAAAAAGGGATACATTGAAAAACTTGCATCCAAGTTTGGAGCTAAATGGCCAAGGAGTAATGGAAGACAAACTGTACTTGGGTATTTGCTATTCAAGTATGCCAATTTATTAAGGTTTTCACACTGTGTCCTATAGTGCAACAAATGCAGTAATCAGTGGCTTAATATCTAAGCAAAGAGCAAAGGATATTGTTTTTTGAAGGATCTTTTATTTACAAGTACACTAAGCTATTAAACACCCAATAATTATAAGTATAATATACAATGCTTAAAAGAAAGTAAAAAGGAACACTCTTTAGACAAGAAGTGGTCCTTGTGAAGTTCATAGACACAAGCTTTGGATGTCTCCTGGATTTTGGGGATGAGCTTTTCTAGACTACAGCCTTTCACTTATCTTGACTTGCTAAATAACAGCTTCTGTAGTAATAAAATCTTGACCTGGCAGGCCCATACGATGGGTATAGTTGCATCCCCCACAGGTGACCAACTATTTAAAAAGCTGATTACTCTATGTTTTTTTTTTATTGTATTGAAGATCAAAAGTTTGAGCAAAATCCAGGTTTTTAAGGCTGGTTTTGCCAGCCTGTTTACATTTCAGTCTCGAATAACCTTTTTTTAAAAGCTTCTCAGGGGAGCATGCCCCTGGATCCCCCCGAGACTCGCAATTTTGGTGTTCATTCGGTCCATCTCCGGATATTTCTGGCTATGGGCCTGCTGGTCTAGTACTGTACTTTATTCGGTAAACAATAAAGTAGCAAATTGGTCAAATTTTGGTCATAAGTGGCATTATTGAAGTCTATATTCTATGAATTTGTGCATAAGAGTTTTGTAGAATGTTAGAACATTTGCTGTTTTTTTGACCTTGTTGTACAACCAGCTTGACATATGTTCCGCCCACTTGACCTTTTGCAAGCCTCCCAGGGTTAATGCAGAGGCAACCAAGAGTTTCCTGTATGTAATACACATGGTAAATATTTTAAAATGTGAAGCTTCTTTATCAGGACTCGTTATTAAAAATGTTTAAAATGTTCACTGATAAAACGTTCGAAAGTATACTAGCTCTTGGCAACTGAACCTATTGTCTTTATAAAATGTGTAAAACTGAATAAAACAATGCAAGTTAAAAGGTGAAATTAGTATAAAATGGATGGAAGGTACTGGTAATTAAATAATGTACAAAAGATAAAATAATTGTAAAAGACAAATAATCAGTACTTGAACGCATTCTTAAAGTTTAATTCCCCTTTACTAGATTTGCAGCAAGCAAAATTCAAGCAGCCTGCAGTGACTTCCACAATATATTTCAAGTACATAAGGCACTCATGGAAAGCAGGTTATATTTTTAACATGAAACACTTACTACATATTTTAGAATTGGATATATTTTTAAAATATTGTGTTGTTCAACATAAATACATTAAATGAAATTTTCTCTCTTTCAGACATTATTATAAAATAAATTATAAAACTTGAGAAGTTATGTACAAATGAAAAGTCTATTTTATTGTTAACCCTTTCAGCCCAGGCCAGTTTATCAACATCTAACTTCTCCTTACATAACACATACAAAAAAAGTCACTCGGTAATGAGAAAATAGAAATT
>JAOBRD020232061.1:0-25116 GCA_027575215.2 Hydrozoanthus sils
CAAAGGAAAAAGAAGCAAATTGCTAATAGTATAATATAGTTCGGAATACTTCAATCAAGCAAGAAATATCTTTCAGCCAGACAAAGAACGATTCCTGGAAAAGGCTAAGACCGAAAAGAAAAACGTGTACTACTTTATTTACATTTCCTTCCTTGTTCACAAAGGAAAAAGAAGCAAATTGCTAATAGTATAATATAGTTCGGAATACTTCAATCAAGCAAGAAATATCTTTCAGCAAATGGGCTTATTAAAATCCTAACCAAAAGTTTGGATTGACCTTTGCGGTTAAACAGCTGCGACTGAAAATATTAGGTATAAGGTAACAAATTACATAATAAAGAGAAATATTGTTATGACAATGAAAATGATTATACTAAGGCAAATATCCGCTGTGTGCGGTGAAACGCAAATAAATTCACTGCCATTTTTTTTAACTTCTCCGGTTTTTATAGCACTTGATTTTCATCCGTGACACATAGTCAGCTCATTAACGTTTTTAGCAAAGCTGATGGGTTGTTAAAAAAATAATTCAATGCTTACTTCAAACCGCTTTACTCTCGTTGTATGTTTCGTATCCGGTTTAGTGGCCTAAAGATAAAATACACAATCGTTAATTTATTAATGGTAGTTATTGTTTTAGTCTTCGCCGATATTTTGTTAAACTTATTGACTTAAGATTTTTTCCTTCTAACTTCTAAACCAAAAAAGAAAGGCGTGTACAAGAGGAAAGGTTGCAGTAAGGCAGCATTCGGCCATTCCCTTTGAGTTAATGTGTTAATTCTTTTTGTCATCAGATAAATTCTTATCTGCTTCCAATTCCGCACGTACGTGTCCCGGTGTGTCCCGCCAAACTAGCTCAATAACCCTTCCCATTCTACAAGATACAACTTCCTTTTCAATCAGATCAGTCTTGTGGATATGTAATTTATTGTCAAACTTCCAAGAATGCTTGAAATGCCGAAACGTTGTGAGCATCAAACACAATACATTTTAATGTCTTATCTTGGTAGTCTTCTTCACTCATATATTAGCTGTACTGATTCTCTCAAAACAACCTTACACTGTGTTCCGCATAGTGAAAGCCGATCTGTTCAGCTTTTGAAATGCGACTAAAGCTTTGAAACTGCCGCTTTGTCGACTTTCTCGTCTACTCAATATACTTTCATACCTATGTAGTTATGTTGGTAGTTAAAAGATTCTTTAGTATTTCACAATTTTTGAGCATTAAGTGCCCCGCCCAATCGACTTAATTAAAAAATAATAATACATATTTACTAACTTACTTTACTCTCCGCGCAAAACCCGCTTTGAAGATGGAAACCCACATTTCCTGGCAAGCTATCTGACAACTTTTAACCCTATCATTTTTCTGCTAGAAAAGAAGGAGGCATCTGATTTAGTTTTAGGAGTGTACGCGGAGACTGAAAGCTATATAGTAGTACCGGAGGTACCTCGCTGAATTAACTACCTCGATTGGTAGCCACCAAGATAAAGCAAAGCAACTGTAGGATTAACTAACTCAAGTGTCCGTCCTTTTTTCCAAACTCATCTGGTGGTTTGGAACCAGGAACAGTCGCTCGGCCGGAAGTCGATTTAACCTCATTAAGTTTTACGACCGACACGTAAACGGTAAAGTTCTTTGCAGGATGTGAACACCTTTATTATTTTGTACTATTGGTTTGAGTGTTATTTGATTTTGAAGAGGTTGTGCAATCCGATTAGATTAAGGCCTCTGCAGTGTTTATGATTCTGATGATGTTAAGGGAACTGTGTTTTTACTTTGAAGAAAAAAAAGCTGTACATCGCTACGTGTACGTGACATTCTGAATTTAACATGGCATGACTCCTAAGATAGTCAAAACAAATTAAACGGAAGTGTTAAAACAATTAAACGCGTTTGACAGCTCAACAATAAGTGCTTGACGAGGGATTTAATTGGAGCCAGGGAGTTAGGGAGAGAAAGCACCAGCCTTAGTTTTAACCTTACACTACTTCTTCAGCGTTCGACATATTCAAGCAATACCCACAAGTTTTGTAAAAATATAACCAACCTGTGATAAAATTGTTTGATGTCAACAAATTGTTTCAGTTTAGTTATTGTACAAAAGCGCTAACGTGCCGTGAACGGAAATGCTTTTATTCTCAACGTAATATCTGGTATTGACAGCTCCTTATAGTATTGGTGAACTGTTATTTTAAGTTTTTGCAATCAACCACTCTTTTGCGTTCGTTAAGCTTTCAGTAATCGAATTGCGTTTTGCCTTGCCTTTTAGTAAACTTTAGATACACAGAGGTTAAAATGATGTTAAGCAGATAGTGCATGAGGAAATAAATATCAAAAATGGACAACAGAACTTAACCCAAAGAGTTCTGGTTTTATTTTATTTTTTAAACGCACAACAACAAAAATTTAATTCCAGTTTACCACTCACACGTGGTGATTGTAAATGAGAACAAAGAGACACCTTTCAGTCGTTAGAGACCAGCCAAGTCGTCACCTGCTTAAGTCGTTACAATAAATTCGTGTTTCGTTACAACATTTTAGTACTTGATCCGTCTCTAAATCGTGAAAAAGCAATTTGATGTGCTAACACCGTGTATTTACAAGTGGTAAATCGAGTTTTAATTTCAACGTGGTTTAAGTACGGAGTTTTGCCTCAGCTAATCTTTCAAGACGGTGGTCATTATCTTTTGTTATGACCTTATATGTAAATAATTGCCGCCGTTTGCGTCTGGAAACTCAAAACCGTGGTGAGTATAGCTGTCATGTCTTCTCAAGTTTCCGTGCGTGGGATGACGTAAAGGTTTCCTCAACCAATGAGCGCCAGCTTAAATGCATCCGAGTTGTGGCCTCGCAAAATGTTGTTTTGTGGTCACTCTGAAAATTGATGAACTTCCCGAAGACGAATGACTTTCAATCTTTCTTCGTTAGGTTGAAAAGAAACTAACCCACGAGATTTCTGTCAAACCCTTGTTCGTATGATTTGATAGTCAACTTCGTAAACAGCGGTAGCAGTTCCGTAGTTAAACTTATATCACTTTACAAAAGCGCGGCAAAGACAGTCACACGAGCGTCATCCGGTCTGCCTCTTTTGACGTACTGTGGAAGAGTAAGCACTTAACAACGGTCTGCATCAGCGGATGGAGTAATTGTGCCTTCAAAACAAATCGTAGCCAAAGTAAAACCAAACAAAAATGGGAAATATATCTTGACATTCCTAAAAAAATCTTTACTGGAAATGAACCACAGTAAGCGTTATCTTCCAAATAAGTTTGTTTACAACTTCGGTTTGAAGAGACCCTATTTCACCTCAACTGAGTCAGCGAAATAAACATTGACATCGCTCACAAACACGTCTTTAATTGTTATACACTCATGAACTTTGAAGTATTTACGGTTTTCAGCCAAGTCGACCATTAAATGCTTTTATTTACAACGAAATGCTTCTTCAGCCATGAACTATACGCACCAAAATAGACATTTTACCCGCTGACGTCAGCGCAATGTCGTCATGACTTCAAGCCCGCCCATAACCAAGTGGCGTGATCGCGTGACTAAAATGCTATATAAACGATGCGATCAAAACAAGGTTCGTTCACATTTGTTCCGAGGCTGAAAGCTGCGAACTTAAGTAAACAGGAAGAAACTCAAGAATTTAATCAAAAGAAAAAAAACTTACAAGATCAGAAGGAACGCTGCTCTTGTCTAAAATCAATTCGAAGAAACAAGATCTTGTCGAACTGAGTTTGATAAAGCCCGACAATGAAATCGCAGTTTGGTATCTGTGACCCGGTTAACTCCGAAATGGATCCTTTTGCTCAAGGTAATCTGCTTTAGAAAAGCTGATTCCTGTTTTCGCTCGTTTCTTTCGAAATTTCCCAACTCTGCAACGTTTCCTAACAAAATCTAAATGTTTACAATTTCACTTTTCGCGTTATACTGTGATACAAGCTTTCGCCTGTTAATGCAGGACAAACTTCAAATAACGACCGGAAGACGATGGTTCGTACTAATTATACAAGCATTACCAGTGTTATTTTGAGATATGAGCATGCTTGCGAAACAACTACAACAATATAATCGTTAGCCAAAAAATGTTTAGCGTGGGCATTTGAATTTTATTTTACCTTGTAAGTTTCAAATCTCTCTCCGGGTACTTGAAAGAACGTTTGGCCCTTAGTTTACACGAGATTTCGTGTTTCAAAACGTGAGTGTTTCTTAGTAAGACTGCCTCGCCAGTCACAAAAAGCAACCCATAATTTGATATTAAACTCTCCCCTCACCCACCCACTCTTCCTGAGCTTAAGTCATACTTTCTTGGGATGATAGCCGGCTTTTCCATTTACTTCAGTAAAGATCCAAGCTTATTTTGAAAAAATGAACAATTCGGAGGACACAACGTGTTCTGAAATAATCCTTAAACAACTTGAGATACAACTTTCCCAGAGGCCAGTATTAAGCAATATCGAGGAAAATATTTAGCAATGCAGATGATAAAAAGTATTTTTGCGGCTTCGCATTTTGTTCCCCAAAACAGAGAATGTATTTATATACACAGCTACAATCAAAGGGCGCCCACTAGTAATTTCTTCGCTAGTAATTTCCTCAAGTAGTGTCTTAAAAAAAAATTCTGACTCTATTTCACCAGTGCAAGGGAGACTAAACCAACTTGGTGGTGTTTTCATTAATGGGAAGCCACTTCCACTCCATGTTCGCCAGCGAATCGTGGACATGGCCGAAATGGGGCTCCGACCTTGCGAAATTAGTCGCCGGCTTCGGGTATCACACGGCTGCATTAGCAAGATTCTTGCCAAGTACCATGAGACTGGTTCATGTGAAGCTGGGTCTGCGCCAAAGCGAAACAGAAAGCGATCTCAGATAGTGAACCCAATGATTGAGAAGGCTATCACCGAGTACATTGACCAACAACCAGGAATATTTTCTTGGGAAGTACGAGAGCTCTTACTTAAGAACGAAGTGTGTACCCGAGAAAATCTACCTACACTTAACGCCATAAGCCTCATGCTTAAGTCTAAAGCCACAGAAAAGAAAGAAGAAGACAACAAGAAGCAAGAACTCGAAGACGCAGAAGCACGGGGAAAAGAAGCCGCACAAGCAAATGGCACGTTCTCGATTGCCCGCATTCTAGATCTGCCAGGAGAGGAAAAAGATATGGGAGAGGAGAATTGCTGTGTTGATCTAGGTATATTGACTTTTTCTTGATCTGTAGAAGTAACAGACTTGTTCTTAAATGTAAACGTATCAGTTGAGTAGAAACTGTTTATCTTAATTATAAGTTAAAGGGAATTTAAAGGAATCTTTTATTAAGACGTCAACAAACTTGTTCATGAATTAAAGTCAGTCTTTCGTATCATTTGAGTTTTTTTTCTAAAGTTTTAAAAAAGAAAAAACTTTATCTGAACAGGCAAAGTATTTGAAGCCTGGCAATAACATTTAAGATATATAATGTAACAGTTTGTTAAACGTACGTCGAATTAAGAAATAACTTTTTGTGGCTTCCTTATATGTGGCCAAGTAACACATTGAGAGACAGTAGAGTCAACAGGAAACCTACCGTGGTCACGTTTGTCTAAAACGTATGCTAATTTCGATTTTACACATTGCCATGCTGAATTTGTTGCCATTTGGAAAACATATCGAGACATAAATTCCGCCAAAACCATTTTATTTTTTTCATTTCCGATACCGAACAATATTTAAGATTTAAATAGGAATATCTTTTACCACGCATCATTTTTCTAATGACTAACGAGAAACGATCAGTTACTCTTTGATATATTTGATATTCTTTGTAAATTCATGTTTGAAACTGTTTCCCTTTTTCTGAAAATATTGCGTCGGAGGCCTTCCGGGGCGGTAGCATTATCACTGCGTTTTATTCTCAATATTTCACTTAAAATTTATTTATTGTATAGCTTTTGGTTATGTGTGCGTATTTTACATTGCTGACATATTCTTCGAGAGTGTTTTCCAGTTGACAATGAAAAGGTCATCAAAATTGTCGCGTCGAGGCCAATACAATGCGTAGGCTGTTCACTCGTTGAAAAAAAAATTTTGTTCTTGGTGTAGACCGGCTTCTTATTCATGACTACTAAAACAAAGGATTGACCAGATAAGGCTGGAAACGCTTTACTCTATTGCTAAAACACTTCACATTAACACTTCCGATTCCAGTTTGATGACGTATGTTTGAAATAAGGTCTTCAAACACTTGTTATTGTCTTAGCTTGTAATTATTTTAATTTGTCAGGAAACATTAAGCATATAATGCCCCCACCAGAAGACATCAAACGTTACATGTTATCTGAAAGGAAGTAAAAAACACTTTTATCAGTTTCTAAGTTAAACTTTTACTGAAATGCAAATAATTGTCATCGATGCAAACTTCCTTGCAATTAGAACAAAAGAAAACCATAACGGAGAGGAATTTTCCTGAGTTGAAAGAATAAGGTTTACATTTGATACATACACATACCCAGTGAGTCCATATCAAATCAAGACTCGTGAATCGTCAGTTTGCTTGATTAAATTGAAGAGTATAGAACTTAGTTGAAGCTATTCTTTCTAACAATTAGAAAACTGTAAAGTGACGTGTTCACTTCGCTACCTTAAGGTTAGAATTGGCTGAAGGTATTTCGCCTTCTTATATAACTTTTTTAACAAATTTGAAAACCCTAAGAAATGACTACTTCTTTTTGCTTGTCTCAAAGGGTAGAAATGATTAGCGTTATTCATACTAATTGATTGCTGATAAAAACAATAATGCAATAAAAAGACTAGGGAATTAAGTAAGAAAAGGTGTACCACATAAAACTAATGCGTCGTTTATTTCCATCATGAAAAGTACACTGACGTTGCTTTTCTGTGTGCACAACCAGTTCTTTTTTCAAAAGATACAAAGAAAGTCAGTCTTAAAAATAAAAAAATTGACCGACTGTTCTTTCTTTTGATTTAGCCACTGAGTTATCTTGGGAAGTGGGCATTTTATGACATACAGATTCTATGTAGTTCTCCTTTTATTTTCCTACTATTTGACATGTTATTTCTTCATGTTTTGCTTTGAAACAATTTAATGGCAGGCGAAAAGAATGATCTTGTCATAGAGTTTAATACTGAACTGGTTTAAAATCTTAGAAAGAATAGCTTAAGTCATTTTTACCCTCCAAGACAACCAAAATGAATGTTGAATTTATATAGGAATTCAGTGTTTGTATATTTTTCATGCAAAAGTGGTCGACTTATGTTTTAAACGATCGACATCTTATTTCCAGGTGCAACACTGAACTGTGCCCTGAATGACCGCCATGGACATTCCACAACTGGCCCGCTGTTACTGACTCGACAAAGACGAACACGCACAAAGTTCTCAACGGAACAGCTAGACGAATTGGAGAATGCGTTCATCAAAACGCAGTATCCAGACATTTACACTCGAGAAGAGTTGGCACAGAGACTTAAAGTCAGCGAGTCTCGAATTCAGGTAAAGCTCTTTGTTTTTCTGAAAATGGTATTTTATCTTGATTGTCTTTTAACAGCAGTTCATGTGTAATAGTATATCAACACTTAAAAGCTAATCAACTTAAATTTTTAAAAGAGATAGCTTCAAATATTTTCATTTTGTTAAGACGTTGTTAAGACTTTGAACTCTGATGAAATGGATCCATTGTAAGGCTTTACAAGAGCATTAATCTCTCGCAAAATCTTGAAACGAAAACGAGAACATGGTTATGAAGAATAAAGTAGTACATTTTTTAAAAGGAATAACATATACAGAGTTGCATTTTTGCTGAGTCTAAAAACATCATTAACAGCCTGTAGATCAGTTTAGTGCCATTCATTAGAATTTGATTTCTAAGTCACTTTATTTTCCGCCTTTGTATATTTGGTAGAAAAGAACACAAACAAACAATATTTTCTAGAACACATCTTTTAAGTGATTTTTGCAGCAATGTGCAAGATTTAAGAAAAGACAAAAGAGACACCATCATAACTTAAACCAGATATGAAGTCACATAGTTGCTTCATAGTTCATTTTTGTGCACCACACAACCCATAAATCATAAAGACAAGTTTGTTTCAAACATTCGAACAATCTGGAATCAAAGTCTAATGATCGGTTTCGATTTTGTAGGTGTGGTTTTCTAACAGAAGGTCTAAAGGAAGACGACGAGAAAAAATTGAGAAGATAACCCCACTCAAGCCAACACAGCCATGTAGTAGTCTTAATGGCTACGTGGCTTCTGTTCCCACAAGTCCATGCATGCCGTTTTACCAGTATCCCTGTACCACCGCAAGTTGGTGCTTTGTCCCTTTGTCGTTACCTGCCACCATATAGGTTTAGCTTGTCAGCAATAAATTTAAACTTATCTTTTAACTAATACTAGGATCCCCAAGGCCTAAAGACTGCATAACAACCTAAATGGTAAGCTTGATTGTAAATTATTATCTATTTGCAAGTTGACTTAAAAACTTAAAGCGTGATGGAGTTTTCTAATATACGTAAGAAACCGTTTTAAACGTTTTGAACTTATATAGAATGTTTTTCTATCAGAGCAATTTCTGGTGTTCCTTCAAGACAAGCATCCCCAGCTTTACTTGCATATACTATCAATATAGAATCAGACTTGGTCATAAGTAACAAAATGTTATCAAGTTCTATATATCTCTATCCTAGATCGAAATTATGAAATCAGAAAAAGCAGGGGCAAATATTCTTGGGAAATGTTTGTACTACTAGGAAAGTACTCAATAAAACAATGAATTTAATATTGAACATTGTGATGTGTATGAAGGATACAGCATATTAAAAGTTCTTCAAGTCTATGGACATATAAGCTAAAACGCTGGTAGTTGGTAATCTTCCTCGTGTGGAGTACTCAGGAACGTCCGAAAGTTGATAGCACAACTTCACAAGGCTAAGGTTTTAAAGCTTTTATTTTTGGTCGATATAACGAACGACAAACATTACAGAAACTATTAACAGAATATCTGGAAAATATTTTTAATGATCCAGTTTTGCTGAAAACCAAAGACAAGGACAACTTTTGGCTTTTCACAAATTGGTATCTGACGTTGAATAACAATCGAGATATCTGGAATTGTAATAAACTGGATTTAGGGCAGTTTGGATTTCTGATTCGTTTGAATGGCTGGTTCGGGGGTGGAATTGAAAGGGTTAAAGATTCAAAATGGTAGAAGTCACGATATCTTCACTAGTCTTCGCAACTTTGTAATTTAATAACAAACCCCGGTGAAACCATGAACCACTGAAAAAGCTCTTTAATATTTTAATGAATCATTGCAAACATGTACCAAAGAATCACTAAATAAGACGGAAAATAATACACAACAGCCCCGTGTTAATTCATGTCATTCGATTGTCCGCTTTAACCCTAGCCCCAAGGCTACGCGGATTACTGACGAGTATATTCAATTGTGGCACACAGATATTGAGCTTAAATTCTCTAAAAATCTGTCAAGTCCTTTTGTTTTAGTCGGATTGAGTACTTGAAGTGACCAAGGTGAAAAATGCTGAAACTTAAACAAAATATGTTTTACGGCCGATTGATTTAGCTGTTGTTTCACATTTTCAGTATGGCATAAGTGCAGCAATATTCAACTATACTAACTGGAATAGTGAGTTGTGAGGCAACTTGTATTTGTTGAAACTCTTCTTATAACCTCGTCTGGATTTTTGGGTCTGAGAGTGAATATTCTCAAATATCTTGACAATGCGTG
Source organism: Hydrozoanthus sils (assembly GCA_027575215.2). Lineage (NCBI taxonomy): Eukaryota > Metazoa > Cnidaria > Anthozoa > Zoantharia > Hydrozoanthidae > Hydrozoanthus > Hydrozoanthus sils. Next base: position 9,761 of record JAOBRD020232061.1, read on the forward strand.
AAATTCTCAAACGTCAATAAAATCTTCTTATTTCATATATTCGTCGATAAAGATGTTCTTATGCATCACATGGAACTTTGTTAGATACAATGAAAGGTCGTTAGAAACTCTCCCTTCGTTGGTATTTTCTTGAAAGGTGTAGTTGAATGGCTTTGTACAGAGCGGCCGTAAGGCGATATTGCACAAACATTAGGCATCATTTTTCAAGCTTAACAACAAACTATCTACAATGAACCGAATATACATAAGGTATATTCTCTACGTCTCCCCATCCCAGATAGCGCCTTGAAATTCTTACAATGAAACGTTCTCATTAAGAAGACGTTTCCCGTAACCTATATCTGAACAATTATTAGAGTATCAAGTTTTATTCATTTTGTTAACTAGCCTTAAGTAAGGGTATCGGGTTTTAGTCATTTTGTTAATTACCTCTAACTAATCTAGGAGAAGGTGATTAGTTAAACACAAGACTCTTAAAAACATTCTAAGAAAAATTGAGGAATGTGTTGTTTTGCATGGTTTAATGTTTTGGTTTTACAATAAAATCTTTTTTGAATAAATATCTGATCAAACTGAGTTTCCGGATCGACTACCTTTACTATTTTCCACCAGAGACAAGTATTTTTTGAAGCAAATGTAATTTGGACTGGTGAGTGATACAGATATCAACGAAAGGTTTACTAAAGGATTCCGCAAACTTTTCCAGATGGGTGAAGCGAGAATGGACCCGTCAGCGTTTTCTCTGAAAACCGGAAGTGAGTGGGATAAGCGTCCTTGACTTTATTAGCTACGTCCTTCCTCTCTCTTACTTAGGAATGTATGATGACACTTAAATCTAATTGAACATTCCGTGTTTCTTTTATGTCAAGTCGCGGGCAATATCCATTCCTGTGCCATGCAAACACTTAGAAGAGTTCGTCGACAGGATTACGGCAGGAAAAGGGCGTTTCCACGTATGTAACTATTGATAAACTTGGCAAAGAAACTATATCGGTCGTTCAATCTAGCATCCGCAGGGGAAGGGTAATGGGCTGGCGAGTGCCTGGTTTGGTGGTACTCTCACAAATTCACGACTGTATCAAAAGTGTATGGTTTTCAACCTTTCAGTGTGAAATGGGATTTAAGTTTTGAAGTCGCACTGCGTGCATCCTGATTAATATCAACAAAATGAATTGGGAAGCTCGCATACTTTTGAGACCGAAAAGGGATGCGGGTCGTGTGCTACCCTCTACCCTCGGTTAAATCAGATTGGTGGTTAGTGGTGGTTGACCTTGAAAAGTGTCAAATGAAGCTAATAATATCGCTTTCAGTTTCAGGTTCTGGAAAATTATTACTAATAAGCGGCAATGAAGACGCTGAAGGAACCTCCTTTTAACGCGAATCGAGATCATTCGCAAGTAAACTTTGAGCTAGGCGAGTGTTTGCCCCAGGCTAACTCTAGATTTGTTCAGATTCTTATGAATCCTGGGCGCTATTTCGCACGGCCTCCCCGCTCTTAGTTCGGTTCGTTTCTATATACAATGGTTTTATATACTAAACAGTATCGAGAATACTTTACCAACTTAAAAAAGGAGATGCTCAAAAAACTGCCGAAACTTGAAGCTATATGGCTGTTCCGTGAACCATAAGGCTAAAGCTAGTAATTTAACAAGTCGATTAATTGGATGTTTCTGAGGTGGTGGCACTAGACAACCTAGGTCAAGAGAATCGCCCTATATTTCTTAAGCGTATACGTAACGTTGGTTCAAGGAGTGAGATAAGAGAAGCTGGTTTAAGGAATAAAGCGAGGAGCTGAAAAGTGTGGATATGTAGCCGATTAGTTAATTTCTTATCACAAGAAACGTAAAGAAAACACAGCAAGTGCATTACTATTGCGTGATTTAGAAAATTAGATCGGAACTGAAGACCATTGCTTCATGTTCAAGTATTAAATTGTATGATTTTTGACATTATTCGCCGGTTATTTGAAAGTTGATATGAGCGTAGTCAACCAGAACTGAGGTCGGCTCTTTGTTCAACTTCAATTTGTTTGTTTTATTTACCGCTGGCCCATGCTAAGTTTTATTTACCATGTTGATCTATATGAAAAAAAAAACTATCAGCATTAACTAAATGACTGACAAACTAATGGCTCAATGACGTCACTTGTTACAGAATACCTGTTGGATGTGTTTTAATTCAAAAGTACTGATGAATTGTTTTGGAGACAGCAACTATCGTTCCCGCTTACACCGTCTATTAAAAGTAGCTTGAGGTAAATTCTTTAAGTTCGTTAAATATTTTATCAATACTGAATACCAACGTTGTTCTGGCCAATGTCCAAATATACTCGGAAAAAGGCAAAGCTGCAAGTCTAGAGTAAAATCTTTACTTGTTCAAAAAGAAAAATGTTGAGGTAAAAAACAGGAAGAGGTTTACAGCCATTTCGTGATTGGTTCTATTCGTTTGTAAACACCTTTGATTTGGCCTTGGCAATCTGTTAGCGGCTTAGAGTTGAAGTGTACTAGTTAAGGTCAATCAAGAGCGAAAAAAAAAAACTAGAGAAAATATACTTCAGTAAAGACAAACAACGTGACTAGCACATCAAACATAAACAGGAAAAAACGACGCATAATTAGTTTAAAAGATATTTTGCAATGACAGGAAGGAGACTACAAGGTTCTGTGAAATAGGAAGTTCCAGCTAATCTGATTTTTCAAAGTTGAAGAGCACGTGGATGGGGTTACACATACAACTGATGTAGATAACTTAGTACTTGCTTTTGAAACACCAAAATTTACAAAATCTTTCTTGAAATTTTAGAAACTAATCGAGAAACTACAACAATAGACAATAATTCCAGAGATGCCTTGCAAGCAATTTCTGACACTTTGAGAAATTTCTGTTTGACTTTGTCAAACTTTGTTTTTTGTTTGACTTTTTATGAAAATTTCAGAATTGAAACCAATCCAGAAACAAACAAAAATTAATAGACAATAATTCCAGAGATGGCTGGCACTTTGAGAAATTTCTTTTTGACTTTGTTTACGCATCAGTCACGAGAGAAAAGCAAGTGTGTCGGATTGTTTGTGTCTTTGCATGAATGAATGAACACTTTATTTCAATGTCTATGTTATTTAGCTTATTATAAAACTAATGGGGGCCACTGTAAATAATTACTGAGTCTAGATATCTAACGAATGCCACAAGGAATTAGTAGATTGTATATTCCTTTACAAAATTTGTTAAGAAACCCAAAGATCCTATAAAAATCATAAAATGATGTAGATAATAATAGAAATAATTGATCTTTGTATCTAATCTAAGTATTTGGTATGCATGGTTGCTTCACGTAATAGCAGCTAGACAAACAAAACCCTTAACACTGCCTGTTGACCTTGCTTGCCGGAGTCAACTCCGTAACTTCATTATAAAGCTTTCTCCGTTAGAAATAAATACCAACCGCGTTTTGATTTAGTAAGCAGTAGTTTCGGAGAATTTTTCTTGATCTACTCTTTGTTCTAAGTTTTGTTCTTTGTTATAATATTCAAGTGTAGTTACGTGAATGCTTGCTGTGGAATATGTATAGATAAGATTGTTTACTTATCGTGGGCTTATGCCACCTTTGAAGAGTGGCTGACGTTCCGACACGCCCTGAACTATTTTCGGCTTTGTTGCTATTTTCAGAGTGTCGCACCCGTCTCGTGTCAAGTGTTACTGCAGGCTATTCACTCAAAAGCATATTAGTTGGATTAATGATTGCATTCGTTCCATGACCCGTTGCACGCGTCGTCCAGAATTTTCCGCTTTTTTTAAAGCAGATAGGCCAAACAAATTTATTTATGAGATATGCACAAAAAGAATTGTGAAATAAAAAGCTAATAATATCTTTATTTTTATGGAGTATTTATAAAGTTTAGAACTAGATGTTACCACAGGCAAAGATAATGCTGTCGAGCTATTGTAGGATGCCCAGTGCTGTCATTTAGAAACGTACTGTTAGTGACCTTCACCCCTTTCAGTTCCACTGCTAGCCAGTTATCATCTAACTTCTTACATAAAACAGGACATTTGATGCTGAGAAAATGATAACTTATCAAACACAGAGAGTTACTGAAATGAAGAGCAAAATTCTCCCGAGACCGACCGCGTGACCGAAGTGCGAGGTTGCTCGTTTTTTTGGCTAATGGCAGTGGCAGCGCTTCCTTATTTGGATCTAGTTCTGGTATTGCCTCCTTATTTGGATCAATAAATGTTTGTACTTCGTGTAATGCTGAGCAACTGTCCTGCGGAACGACCGACAGACAAACCGCATAATCGGATCCGTCCATCCAAATCGAGAACTCGACTGCCAACAACATGATACATTGTTAAGAATATATGCTGTCTCGCTGCGCTGGACAGCAACAAACATTGATCAGCATTGAGCATGAGGAGTTGAGTGAATTTTTGGAAAAATGTCAGTTCCAAATCGTTTAATTAAGGCGGGACTTAACCGTAAAGCACGCTTTGTGGCCACTTTTCCTCATGTTTTATCTCCGTCCATGGTTTGAATCTACAAAAACCCTATGCTTAAAACACAGATGAGATGAAGGAGAGTCAGCTTGAATATTCTAAGAATTTTTCTCAAAGATTGGTAATTTTAAAGAGATTTTTTAAATTGGTGTTTTTTTGGGAAGTTTAAATATTAATTTTGAAGTTAATATTTGATATAAATTCGCCAAACCGTTTTCATACCAAAGCTGTACTAGTCCCTTGCATGGAGGAACGGTTTGGCGGTTTTACTCAAGTTTCTTCTCATTCAAATATCTTCTTCAACCTCCTCACTATCCAACAAAAGTTTAGGTTAAGTCCCGCCTTAAGATTTTAATGTTTTAAACGTTCTGCCGTGCATCGAGCACCTTTAACTGTGTAAGCTTTTCTTTGCAAAGTAGATTATTTAACACAAATGTTTAAGGTGCTCTGACATCAATAGTAATTATTTACAGGAATAGAACGTCTTGCCTGGTTCTTCTGACTCGTTCTTTTTTTGATTTTGCGTTGCTGGTGTGATAGGCTCGATGAACATCCCGTACTAAAGTAATCCAGCATATCGATCACTTGGTTTAACAAGGGATCTCCAAAAATTTAGAAACACTCTATGCATAAATTTAAAAATTTACAATTTCGAAGAAAAACAAACCAATGTCAATACTCAAGCAATTATGCAACTTCACATTTTTTTGACCATAACAGATAAACTGTTAGTGAATCGTAATTTAACAGTGAGTAAAGTCGATTAGTAGCTACTGACAATACTGTCAGAGTTTTTGGTATTCAAACTACTACTCATACTATACATTAGTCCTGATTAATTTGCTATACAGCAATAAGTTTCCGTCCCTAAAATTCCGTCATTAGCAGCTGTTATAGATTTGTGCATAACAAAAGCGAAAAGCGCCCTGCACTGTGACGTCACAACAACTACCAGAATCCTTTGCAGTTTTCGTTTACTTTTCAGATATATGCACAAAGTCCATACAGTGGCCAAGATTTGCCGACTTATTTAGTTGACAGTGGGTTTAACCGATTAAACTACCTATCTATTGATTAAGTATTCTGTACAATTTTCGTCACCTCAGATACATGCAATCTATATTTCTGAAAACGCAACCAGTGTTAGGTTTTAATTTTAGTTTTGAACTGTATTCAGTTATTCATAGCGAACGTTTTTTCATTCTGCTTGCATAGAAAGACAGACAGAAAAGTTATGAGCCTTTGGGACTTAAAGTAAATCAAATTTGTTTAGTTTTGGTTTGGAATTTCTAACACAGAACCAATCCGATGATTAGTTACTGTTAAAATGTTGTATAAAAAGAAACAAAGATATCTTTTTACAATACAGCATGCATGGTCTCAAACTGGAGATGCAATATTTCGAATGCTTGTCTGACTCGGTCTGAATAATGTAGCCCCCCCCCCCCCCCGAATGGTCCTTGGCGAACAATTGCGAGAATGCGAGCTCCCAATTTTTTTTAATGCGAGACCGAGCATTGAAATAAATCGAGCGATGCGAGCACACATCGAAAATTTGCGCAAGCATTGCCTTAAAATGGCAAGCACATTCGATTTTGGGGGGACCATTCGGGGGCCGGCCCTTAACGTCACATAAAAAAACAATCTTGCCCAGTCCATTACTATTAGTCATAGAGCAAGCCTAAGTGGCCCATTCCATGGGCTGGCGCTTATCTGGTTTCTGTAGTGTTAATTGCGGTTGAGAGTCTTTGACTCGCCCTGGTCTGGATACTATCTATCGCAGGTTAGCCCTCAGCAGAACTGGTTCTCATACGTGCAGCTGAGTTAACTGGAACAAAGACAGGTAGAGTGTCTTTGCTCAAGGAGACAACACAGTAGTCTGATTGGGGCTCGAACTCGCGACCTTAGGACTACGAGTTTAACACGCTAACCTCTCGGCCACTGCGCCGCCGAAACTGCTAGCCATTGAAAAGCAAAAGTCGCTTTTTTTGTCTTCAGAGAAGTGCATGCGCACCTTTAATATTTTTTGGTCGGTTAGAGTTTTGATTATGTATTATACAAATTAAGCCTTATAAAAACAATTTGAAAATAAATTGTTTTACAGGTACTTTGAAAAGCCGGTCAAGCCAGCTCCAAGAGGACGTGAAAAAGAGACAGCGAAAAGGGTCTCATCTAACAATTACAAGGTGCCGGGTTTTGCATACAAAACACAATATGCAAAATGATCTACGTGCACGACAGGGATCGGACCAACACAATAAACTGCAAGGGAAAACATAACCAAGATATAGATTTACAGAAAGGCGGACGAGCAGTATAATGAACATTTTTGTAATAGACCCTTTGCTGATAGAAGTCACGCGACCACAGCTACCTTATATTATTAAGCTATGAAAAACAATTTTCAGAAATAAGAATAGCTTGTTATCATTAGTTAGAAGGCGCAGCATAGTTTCAAGTCTCAACGTTTAGCACTAAGTTCAAGAATGACAATAAATGTAAAAATCAAAGTTTTTCTAGGCAAATCTGACACGTAGAATGAAAACGGTCTCTGAATGCAAATGCTTTAGAGCTTAGCTCCTCGATTATTTCGTATTTACAATAACACTTGTCGGCGGCGCAGTGGCCGAGCGTTCCACTCATAATCCTAGGGCGCGAGTTTAAGCCCCGGTCAGACTACTGTGTTTTGTCCTTGAGCAAGACACTTTACCTGACCTTGTTCCAGTCGACTCAGTTGTATAATTGAGTACCAACTTAGCTGGGGGCTAATCGGCGATGGGTTAAAGTTCTTTCCAGGGGGAGTCAAAGACTCTCATCCGCTTAACACTACAGAAACCGGAGATAAGCGCCGGCTTAGGCTCGTGAAAGGATTTAGCTTAATAATAACACATAATTTTTATAACCAATTTTACTGAGCTCAAACTACCGAAGTCAAGAGGCTGCCCCTCCCCACCATAGGTAAGCAGTCACACTTTTTCTTTGTAGCAGGTTATTCATGTTGCCACACATGAGTCAGGCAGCATGTTGCTTCAACGACCAACGATTTTTTTCAGTTTGTGTAAAATATATATCGCTGCTCAATATCGAACAGTATCTAAAGATTTACTGCCGTGAAGTGCATGTTCTATTGATGTTTAGTATAAATCGGGTTGCTATTTATCACAAAAGTTGCAATCTGATTGGTTCCCTACTCGCTATCTATCAAGTGATGAAATCCAACATGGCGACTACATAAGCACTTCTGGATTTTCAGTCCTTTCTGCAGCCGACTTGAAGCTTCTAATTACCAAAAAAGTTCCAGACAAAACAAAGGCAGCAATAAAATATGATCTAAAAATTTCTAAGGTAGGAAAAAAAACCCAAATATTTGTTTGTCTCGAAGCGTCAATTTAACACATTTCACTCGAACGACTGCCGAGCAGATCTGCGGCATGCGAAAGCTTTTTGGAGAAATCAACTTTATAAATTTATTACGAATTATTGCGGTTCCGTTATTTATTATTTACTCGCTCTTAATTTCTATCGGCTATTGATAGAACGACTCTGGCTTCGCCCTCGTCATTCTATCAGCCGATTGAAATTGCGAGCTCGTATTCTAAATGTTCATACAACTACGCAAAAGTAGTTGAGAACACTATTTGCAAGACCCAAAGCTTGTGGTATTGCTGAAAAAGAAAATATTTCTGGAGGGGAATAGCAAACAAACGGAGTTTGAAAGTATCGAAGTAAGCACTGGACGGGTAGATTGCTAAAGTTCTCATTTAAGTGAGAAATAGAGGATGTTACATGGCCGCGCGAGGATACGAATTTTATCTTCGAGTGTTGAAAGGATGTCTCACGAGTGAGCGAAGCGAAAATTTTATTGGTACTGATGAAATTCCGACATAAAACAAAACTTTTTTAAAAGAACAGGTCGCGCGCCTGAGCAGGAAGCTCTCTTGTAATTGGCCAATCATGTTAGTAACCATGGCGACACCAATGATATCTTCACACGTGAAAGATAAAAATAGTATCTTTACTGGGCGCGGTGAAGATATGAATTTAGGTTAAAGGGAAAATCCTGGTATTTCATTAGTTTCTATGTTATGAATAAGGATTGCAGAAGGCATAAGACGAACCAAGGTCCTTCGTTTAAAGTTTTTGGCCTTAGGGGAAATAGACGTATTTAAGTTTTTTTTTATCTTAAGTTGTTTTAATATCGACAACACCACAGTCTTCAAGTTCAAAATTTAGAAGGCTACGTTTGTCGTGGTGTTTTTTTCTTGTTTTTGTTCACATTACAAACTGCAAAATCAATATAAAAGCTTTGTTCCCTTAAATAAACAACTCACCTAAATCATTGAAAATGCTTTTTACAGGATTAGTACTTGTGCAAAATTTAGCACAATACCTCGTGCATGAAATCCAGTTCGCCGCACTTTCCATGAAACAATCTGTAGTCAAAAAGGGTCCAGTGGAACTAACAGGAATGAAATGTTGCAAAAATTTAATCCAATTATTTCAAGCATCAATTAATTAAATCGATTAAAGGGGGAATAAGGAATTAAACATTAGTTTGGAAGAAACTTATTAAAATTTGAAAAAAAAACGCACTGATAATACGGGCCTGCGCACAAAAATGTGACTCGTTTTTTCAGTGAGAAAACTGGGCTCCCGGCATTTCGCGTGCTTCGCTCGAGTCCAACTCTCTACTCTACAACACGAAGATTCAAGTAAGGCCTTACCACTGGAACGGGGTATATACTAAGTTTCGCTGATCAACTGCATTAACAAAGAACCCCATAAACCCACTATTTCAACTTAATTTGAAGTGTTATCCTATTAAGTGTGCGGTCAGTGAAAAAATAAATTTAAACCAGCATAGAAATATATAGCGTGAAATTAGAGCAAAGCTAAAGTCGATTAATAGCCAGTAAGCGATTAACTGTCAGTAAGCTTTTCATTCATCGAGTTACAATCAAGTTTTAAGAGTCTTAATTATCAATTTTTAATTGCCAAACCTTTTTCAGGTTAGTGTCCATGCAATCGGATTTCAGAATTTCCAGCGTTGAGTCTTATGGGGATTTTAAATGTTGCACGCGCAACAACGTAACATTCAGTCGGCAAGTTTTTGCGACCCATTTCATGTTAAAGTGTTAGATATATATATATATAAAATACAATACTCAATACAATAATCAGTGGGTGTGGGCCCATTAGGGCGCGAACTGCAACATATGTCTTCCGATTCTGTAACCACAGCAGGGGCGGATGCAGGATTTCAAAAAGAGGGGTGGATTTTGTTCGGTAAGTTTTTGTGCGCATGCCTTCTTTTTTACATACATACAAACATTCTTCGTGGCTGTGGAATGTTTAATCTGCTTTTATATTCTCTTATACCTATATTATGGAACTGATCGAGTCTATGAAACTTGTTTTGGTCTCGACCGATGTAGACGAAATTGCTATGCATTGCAATACACGCTAAGTATAAGTCGGGTAGTTGCCGGGGCTCAGAGACCTTTAAGCTCCTGAACCAGATGTGCACCCTTATCACACATGAGAATTATTGCTCTACTTCTGTGCTTCCCACTGGCAGTATACCGATAGAATCTTGAGCAGCTCTATCTAGAATGTTGGGAAAGAATATTGGTATGTGCATGTTTCGCCAAGAGGCTTGTTGCAATAACTGTGCCAACGAAGTTGCTCACTCTCAAATGCTGTTAGACGAGTAGTAGGTAATTCCACTTCTTTTCGAAAGCGGTAGCAAGTTCAGCTATGCCCTCAGAGTTCTTGGTTAACATCACAGAAGGAATGAGAGCACAGAGCTCATAGTGGGCTTGTTTGTCTTTGCTAAAGCGGCATTTCAGTTCTGAATAAGTTAAAGTTCCTATGAAATAAAAATTTTATTATCTCAGTGCATAGACCTTGCTTAATGAGGAATAGCGGTGAAGAAATTTTGTCAAAATCTTTTATGGTTCTTGAGATGTTAACATTTTAATGTTTTAAACTGATGACGTCACAAGTGACAGGTAAATTTGCATTTTTTAAAATCTTCTGCCAATCCATAACCTTTGGATGAGTTTAAACCAAACTTGGCTGATGATGTATCTTGAGGTTTTCTTCAGAATAGTAGTAATTTCACATAGTCATGGCAACAAATTAGGTTCCAGACCCCATTCCTTATAAAACAAACACCAAAATCTTTCACCGAGGCAATTAAACCAAATCTTTGTTTTTTCTTTTACACGATATAAAAAGACAGAAATGATGTTATAAATTGCTGCGCAACTTTTAGTTTGACGAAAAAACCCATGTAATTCAAAAATTCTCACTTGGAGCCAGTTTGTTGCTATGACAACAAAAATTAGTAACTATTCTGAAGAAAACTTCGAGATACATCATCAGACCAAGTTTGGTTTTAACTCCTCCAAATTGGCCACAGATTTTAAAAAATGCAAATTTGACTGTCACACTTGTGACGTCATCAGTTTAAAACATTAAAATGTTAATATCTCAAGAACCATAAAATATTTTGACCAAACTGCTGTTGGACATCAATATACAATGTGACCTTGTTATAGGGGCCCGAAGACCAGACATTATTCTAGTAAATAAAGAAAACAAAGTATGTGCTATCATTGATGTAGCCATACCTGGTGACATCAGATTTATTGACAAAGAAACAGAAACGGTTGAAAAATACCAGGACTGCAAAGACATGGAAAATTAAAGACATAAAAGTAGTGCCCAATGTCATTGGGGCTCTTGGAAGTGTGTCAAAAAACCTGGGTAAATGGATCGACAAGCTAGGTATAAAGATCAAGACTGGGTTTTTACAAAAAACGGCTCTACTTGGAACGGCTAGGATTTTGAGAAAAGCGCTAGAGTGTTAGATAATAGAGTGGTTTAGCATGAGGACGCGAACGTCGACCAGGACGTCGTTCTCGTCTCAGTGGACTGGTACCAAGTAAACATCACGCGTCCTGTTGTTTTGCCGTCACGTCGGGGTCGTGAATTTGGTTGTTTTGGCGTCCTGACAGAGACGTGAGTGAAAAAAGGTGTTCAAACATGGAAAATTTGTCTAAAAAGTAAGTATGACACTTTATTTCAGAAGAATTAATCTTTCATTTTACTGACTTACAATGTACGGTGAGAGTTTTCCTGGCTATTGTCGTAGCTCGTAGTTCAAGTATTGTTTTTGTTACACAATCAGGTCACACTTCACTTCTTTTACCCGGTTACTTTTATTTTTAAACTTAAAAGCTTTCCTGCTGGAATTAAGTTATAAAACAGAAAAATGATAAAGATCTATAAAATGCACCATAAAGTTAATTGATTTTTGTATCAGGGACAAGAGAAACTATCTTCCTCCGCAGGGTTTAAATTCCAGTGTAACCCGTAAGTGTAACACAAATGTTGCTTTTCATTGTTTGGAGTGACAGGAAAGACGTTTTACGTATGAGAGAAATGGCAGCGGAGGGAATTTTTGAGTCGAAATCAGGCAGTAGAGTAAGAGGGAACGCGTGGATGAACGTTTCACGAAAACTTGTAAATGGTGAAGATGGTTTCGAGGCTATGACAACTTGAGGGGTTAACTTTAATCGCCTGAATACACAAAGCGAAGAACAATACGAAATTGAACTTTATCGGTTTGGGAGGAGGCGAGCAATCTGAGTTCGACATTCTAGTAGAAGAACTCGTGGAGTTGAGCGACGAATCAGACAAGAGGCTTAAGGAAGACGTCGAAATTTTCAGGGAAAAAGTAAAAGACGAAATAGAAAGCAGTGGATATCAGGAAACCGGCGGTGGAGACAATGGGCCAGACGAAGAAAAGAATTAGGGAAGAAAATGATGAAGTTGAAGTCAAGGAAAAGAAAAGGAAGGATCAGGGAGTGATACTATGTTATGGATTGAACGAAAAGCACAACTGGGCGCTGAGCGGAACTGAAAGCAGTTGGAAGCACAGAGAGCAGAGAGAGAAATGGAAAGAGAAAGAAGGCAGGAGCTTGAACTGCAAAAACTACAGTTTGAGATGCAGATGAAGGACCAGCAGGAACAACAACAGCAGCAGTCAATGCTCATCCAGCAAATGATATTATTAATGCGCAACAACAACAGATGCAGGCGATGTTTAGTAGATTTACTAAACAATGAACCAAATGATATACAGTCTGTAAAAAATGACTTTATTGGTAAAACATTTTTCATCTGTAATTAATTACATTAAATAATAAATATTTTTAAACTTTTCCATTATTTTTTGTGAATTTGATAACTTTGGTGTATAAATAATAGTGTAAGCATAAATTTATTTATTTGAGTATACCTCAAATTGCATCTTATTGGGAAAATTTGAATTACTTATTCTTTTCACAAACTGCTGTCATGTTAACTTACAAAATGACAAAATAGTTAATACAAGTTTTATCATATATTTTTTATACATATTTGTATATTTCCCAAAGCATAAAATAATTTATGTCTTTGAAAACACTGAATTCACTTAACAAAACATATGTTGTACCTGAATATTACAAGATATTTTTCCTAACTTTTATTAAAGTTATAAATAAAATTTTTATGTGAGTAAATTCTAGTTTGGTTTTTCCAGGGCCCTGGATTAAAATGGTCTCTCATCATATTAATGGCAATAAGGCCAAAGAAAAAATTCCCAATTTCCCATAAACATCTGCATTTTAGAACAGCCAATTAGTACATATTTCCTTTTTCATTTTCTAAATGTAAAAGAATGTAGGGGAAACTGTGTATTTTGTCAATCAGCTAATGTGTCTGTGAGCTCATATATAACTGAAAATGACTTACTTAATCACTTAGTACTTAATTAATGTTGTAACTTGAACATCTGTAGAAGAAACAGAGGGTGTCGTCTAAATTCCCAAGTCCCATGCCATGCCCAAAAACGTCCAGTCTGAATAGGTTTTAACCAATCATGAACTAAGACAAAACACACTGTCTGACAATTAGCAATGTCTTCACAAAGAAAAATCTTACAGAACTTATAAAACCTACCACTGGGATTCTTCTACAGAAAAAAATGTTAATCCAAAGTAAAAGTTATAGTGCAAATAAGTTGCTATATTATATAGTATATAAGATTTGAAATCAGAATAAGGATTATAAAGTTGTAATCCCCTATGAGTTAGTATTATAACTGATCAGTTTTTGAACAACTGGGTCTGTTTTTGTAACTGACCCCGAACTCCTAATTGTTTTTTTAGTTTCCGTTTTGCATTTTAGAGAGAAAAAAGAAAAAAATTATTGTTTGCAGAAATTTAATTTACTCTTGCAGTTCATGTAAACTCTGCTGCAGCCTAAGGAGTGGGTAGTCCCACCTCCTGAAAACTGTTAACCTCATTTAATTAATTGCTTAAAAGAAAGAAATAGAAGTTCCAGATTTTAACAATTTGTTTTTGTGGTTTTTCAATTTCTTTTTAATGACCTTTTTTTACCAGAAACAGAGATTTCCCCCTCTCAACTACCCACAGAACAAAATACAGATTGACATTATATTACATGTATTAATATAGCCATAATCTACTTGCACGAATTTCAACAAGTCAATAATTTGTTCCAGGTTAACTGTCATTAGTTACCCATATACACCTCTTAGAAAAAGAAGTACACTCCAGAACAAATGGTGTGACTGAGTAATATCTCAGTGGACTGTAAATCAATTTATATTAGGAAAAATAGTCTTCAAGTGATGGAGCAGGCATGTCAAAATATTGTGATACAATGTTTCCATATATACATATGTGTTGATTTTGCAAGATTCAACAAACAAGATAAATCTTTGCAACTGGACTAGAACCAATTTTCGTATGCTTTTTAAAGTCAATGAATTTATAATAATTTGAAATGGCACCAAACATCCATTCAACTGACACTTTAACCTCACTCATGCACTGATTGAACTCCGCTATCTTTGCGGTAAGTTTGACATCCTAAAACCAGCTTGTAAATGCAGACTGAGCGGATACGCGGGTCACCATACAAACAAAATGGTTCCCCATTTACCCAAGCAAATCTTTCGAGGTCAGCTAAGAGTCCTAATTCATAAAACATCGTACTATCATGTCTTCTTCGTTCAAATGGCCCGTGAAGATTTCCTAACAGTTCATTTGGAAGTACAACGCTTTGAAACTTTTACTGTGTGAGCCCTTTTATGGCTACCGAAAACTACGCGTTGGTTTCTCTTTGGTCTGGCTACCCTACACAGTGTCCCATCTATAAAACCAAAACAGTTTTGTAGTGGAGAACCTTTTTTGTGTATCACTTTTCCATAACGTTCAAGCATCTGTGTCTGAAGGACTGGCTGGCCCCATGAAGTCAGGCGATGCTTCTAGTTGTTGTAAACATAGTTCAAAACATGGTTGAAAATGATACGCAGCTCAGTCAGATTGCGACCAAATCTCGAATCAAACCATATCGGCATATCGACAAGGAAAAGCGAGTCTTTTTAAGAGAATACAAAGTCCTTCTAGTCCTGAGCACAATGTTCTCTGGGAACAAACAAACTTCCTAGGAAAGTTCAAAACATCAAAAAGGCGCTGCACATCAGTTTTGTCAAATCGCAGCTCGATGTTGCACTCTGCGTCTTCCCAGGTATCGAAATTAAATTTCGAAAATTTCCAGTAAGGAAACGATTCCTTCGAAAAATTGCTCTCATAAAGCTTCAAATTCAAGCTCATCAATTCATCATTCATCATTCAAGAAAAATTGCTTTCATAAAGCTTCAAATTCAAGTTCATCAATAAGTGACGCGTCCTCATGCTAAATCACTCTAATAAGAAGAATGGACTCGAGAGACCCCTGGTCGTTAGCTACAACTGGCTCTCTTTAGACATCCCTAATAATAA